>CM069450.1:33842849-34036291 GCA_035610835.1 Ophiura sarsii | reverse complement strand
TAAATCAATTACAAGCTCAATTTTGATATCTTGCCTAATTGTGTCTGATTTTCACATATATACGGACAACTACTGCAAATTTGTCTTCATAATCATTACTTGATATCATGCCCAAATTTGGCAATACGTCCACTGCCTGCTCTTGTGCCAATCTCTGATTACCCAATTACATGTCATTATTCTACCAAATGCTTTCCTAAAAAATATCAAAGTCTTTCATTTGTACTAGCACTTCCCCTTTAAAGGGTTTTTTATTAGGGTCAATTTTGTATACCCCCTTTCCCCTTTCCGAGTACCGTGCAAATTTGCTTGAACTCCCCTTCCCCTTCTTTGGAGGGGGGGGGGGGGGGGGGGGGGGGGGAGAGGGGCAAAGCAGTGATTGCAAATGTCACTGGTCAAAAGGCAAGAAAGAGTCAAACAACTGTTCTATATTTGTATTATCTCTATCATTAGTACTATCTAGGCCTATATCTAATAGCAAACCCCACCCGAGACAATTTGCTCAAAGCAGTGACAGACACTGGATATCAGTGGTCAATGTTCATAGCGCCTCAATATTGTTTTATCTCCGTAAGTATAATATCTATCTATAGGTTGAGTCCAGCATGTACTTACTTACATGTATCAAAGACTTTGCCTTGCATGTATACACAGAAATTAAATTAATCTGTGTAAGAATTGATAATCGAAGTACTGTAAAAGTGGAAATTTTCGCGCCACATTATATTTTCGCGCTCGAATGAGCTACCACAAAAATAATAACACGCAAATATTTTTTCTTTTGCATAGAGATCGATGTGATGAAGCTAAAAATCACAAATTTCAAACACGTAAAACGGTTCAAAATTGGCACAGCGCGAAACATTTATCACACAAAAATTACCACTGTTACAGTACATATTTCAAGGACTAGGGATTCAGGATGAGAATCTAGGTTAATACTGTTTGTGGATGTCAATAACAATAGTTGAAGTATGCATTACGATTTATGTTGGTGTTAAGTCCTATAATGGAAAAAACAACATGATCATTTGAAAGTGATACTACAGAGTGTTTGGAATAAAGTTTCATAGAGACATTGGTCAAAGCTTTTATATTGAATGTCACTTGTGAAAGGCAAGAGAGAGTTTAACAACTGCTTATAACACCTCTATATTGTAATATCTCTATAAGTAGTATTTATATCTTGAGTCCAGCATGTACTTCATGTACATAGAAATGAAATGAATCTGTGTAATGCACTTATTAATTGCAAGCCTGGCCCCTGGGGACCCGGGACATGGCGGGGACCATAAGGGGACTGTACACGAATGTACAAAATAAGCGCAGAAAAAAAGGCATTTACACTCAAAAATCACCCCATTCACCACCATCTTTATAGTTGAAAAAAAGTACACCCCCTGTTTAAGAATAAAAAGTTACCTAACCCCCTATTTCAACATATGAAAGTTACATGACATGACCCTCCCCCTATAGTTTACCCCCCCCCCCCCCCCCCTCCACCATAAACAGGCCTCGAAATAAGAATAAAAATCAAAGGGTCCTCACTTATTTTCAAGGGTCCAAACATTTGAAATTCGACATGAGTGGGGCTACTTTTGGATTCAAGATGTCTGGATAACATGTATATATCATAACATTAAACCCTGCTGTTAATGTTAAAGTACTACATCATAGGATATGTAATCAGCAACATCTTTTGTTTAAAAAAAATGCACACAATTTTCTGTATGTATTTTATTTTTGTGGGTCCTGAGGACCCCTATGATAGAAGAGTCGAGGGTCCTCACTATTTTTTTAGGGCTTTTGACCCGAGGGCCCTCCTTATTTCGAGGCCTGACCATAAATAATGAATGGTCCCTTAGTCCTATTTTATACAAAAATTGGAAATAGCAACATGATCATTTGATAATGATCCTACTGAGTGTTTGGAATAAAAGTTTCATCTAAGAGAAAATTTGGTCAAAGCATTTATATTGAATGTCACTTGTTAAAGACTAAAGGCAAGAAAGAGTCAAACAGTACATAACATCATCTCTATAAGTAGTATCTATATCTTGAGTCCAGCAGCATGTAATGTACTTATGCACACAGAAATGAATCTGCCTAAGCATTGATATTGAAGTATATATTTAGATGTTAGTGTTGCACACAGCACAAATGAATCTGGGTTGGTAATTGATAGTATATAAGTGTTTGAGACAATAATAGGAACAAACTAATTTGACAGTGATCCTATGAAACGTTTCAGACATTTTTGGCCAAAAAACTACAGGCAACTCTAGAGTCATACATCTATACATCGCTCATGCATCTCATAAGCCTTACAGAAGTGTTCAAAAATACTTAAGTGGAAGGTTGGAAAATAAGGGAAATCAGACATATAATTGATTCCCGAAAGAGAGGGGGGAATCAAACAAATTGATCATAAAAAATATATAAATATGTTTAAGGGCAATTTGAGCTACCGTCGAGTGCCTCACTATTGCACAGGTACTGGGACATAAAGGTGGGTGGGGGAACACAAAAAATTGACACTTAATCAGGGGAGGGAGGTCAACAAAAATTTACCTGTTTTGGGGGGAGGGATAACAAATCATGTCCAAGGCTCAAACTCTCCCCCCGCCCCCCAAAGTATTTATCAACACTCCCTAAAATGGTCGTGGCAGCTCAAATTTACAGCTATGTAGGAGATGGAAGGCGAGGTGCAGACTTTGAGAGGTCATTTACAATGTAACTGTAATCTAGCCTATGGATACAGTACTTCCCATCTCTATGCACACATAAACGAGCCTGTGTATGTCATTAATAATTGACAAGTGTAATTAATAAGTGTTTATGCCAATAATATAGGAACAAACAAAATCATTTGATGATATTGGAATAAGAGAGCAGTTGGTCAAAAAGCTATCAGCAAAACTAGAGCCATACATTTATTTTTAACAACTCTATCTCTCATCCTCCTTCCCAGCATGCAACCCATCTCTATATAGGTACACAGAAATGACCATGTAGTAGTGTTTGTCATTTAAACCGTAACTCCCTGGGTGTGTTTTCAGAACAAATCAGGGGAGGAAAATGGGTCAATTTTTTTGTGAAAAATCATGCTGCGCCAGCGCCAGTGCCAGGGTTCGAACCTGGGTCGCCCACGAGGAAGTCTGGCACTCAACTGATTGAGCCAAAGAGTCTACTCGAAAATCTTAAGATTTTCTTTGCCATTTGATAACCTGCCTTATCTCACCAAGAGACTGGGAATCACGTGCTACCAGCACATACATTTGTAGTAGTACTGAATGAAGTTTTGTATTGATGAGGGAGGTTCAGGTTAGTTTGTCATTAATAATACAAGTGTTTGTAACGAGTAACAAACAAAGTCGTTTGATGGTAATCCTATTAACCCTAACCCTACTACACCACATGGCAACAACACGGCCAGCCTGTTTTTATAACCCAGCGTGCTCGTTTTTGGGCTCCAAAATGGACCCAGACTATATAATAATATAATGAGGCGAATATACTGAGCCAAGGTGTAGTGGAGAAGTGGTGTCAGCCAGCAGGGAGGTCACGCTACGTGTCAGATTTTGTTATACGCAAGAAAACAATGGAGTCTCAGTGACTACAATATTTGCTAGAAATAGCTTCGGAAAATGGTCTATTTGGGCATCTCAAAAACTGAGAAACGTGTTAAAAATCATGTAGAATTTTAGAGGAGGGTCATTAGCATCTGCGGAACGGTAGAATGGATAGTATTAAACACGTTTTGTGACCAAATTTATGTCGTAAAATGTTGGAAAATTCACGTTTTGAAAATCTGTGGTCTTCGAAATTACAGGAATCCTAACTCATTCTAAACCTCACCAAATCATGAAATGAACCCTCGTCTACAAAAAAGTCCATGTACGTATTGTTCTATCTGCTTGGAGATAGCGAAGACCACGCAAACATTATAGCTTCATACAACGGAATGAAATCCGCCATAGAGATTACATAGCGAAAATAGTAGAGATTTGCACTGTAGTCCTCTGTGTAGGGAGTGTTGACAAAAGCAATGTCGTTTAGCTATTGTGTTTGTGCATGTTTGTGACGACTGACCCCGTTTAACAATCTTCATAGCTTTCATATAGGGCATGCATGGGTGACCTAACTATTGACTGGTGTGGTGGATTGGCAGCTGGACTTTGGTGCAGGAGGTCCAGGGTTCAAATCCCGGGGGGACATTTCTGGTGAATTTTGGGGGTCGGAAAAATAATCAGTTGCCGTGTGGTGTAGTAGGGTTAGGGTTAATCAGCATTTGTTTTCTCTTTTTTTTTCATTCCAAAATGTTGTAATTTTCATCACTATAACCCTAACCCTACTACACCACACGGCAACAACACGGCCAGCCTGTTTTTATAACCACATGTGCACGTTTTTGGGCTCCAAAATGGACCCAGACTATATAACGAGGCGAATATACTGAGCTGAGGTGTAGTGGAGCCGTGGTGTAGTGGATTGGCAGCTGGGCTTTGGTGCAGGAGGTCCGGGGTTCAAATCCCGGGAGCGGGGGCCATTTCTGGTGAATTTTTGGGGTCGGAAAAAGAATCTGTTGCCGTGTGGTGTAGTCGCTTTAGGGTTAAAGTGTTTCGGCAAACAAGATTTGTAATCAGAGAGCATTTGGTCAAAAGCTACCAGCAAAACTAGAGTCATACGTTTATTTACACTCTATTATCTTTATGCAGCACACATCCCACCTATATGCGGCAGAAATGAATCTTGTGTTTCTAATTAATAATTGAAGTATTTATTACACCTATAAGTGTTTTATTTATAGTGATAATAAGATCAAAATCTTTTGACAGTATTGAAAGGGTTTCAGGCCAAACGAGGCTGTCTCAGAGACCAATTCGGTCAACAAGCTATCGGCAAAAATGGTCATACATCTATTTATAAAATCTCTGTTTCATTCTGGTCACCAGCATGCATCTTTATGTACACAGATATGGATCTGTGTTATTTCATCGATAATTGAAGTACATATTACAAGTGTTTATAATGATAATAGGCAGGGATAGTGTTTCCCTCTCATATTGGGACTTTTTGAAGCTTGCGATGTAATCACACACCCCCACTTTTGGGCCTGTAGACTATGGTTGCTATATGGCCCAAATATATTTTATTTTTCACCCCCAAAAATGTATTTTCATCCCCCATTTTTGGATTCTTTGCATGCTCGGGGGTAAACAGACCCCCTACTTTTGGGGTCTTAATGGTACCCCTGATAATAGGAACAAAATAATTTGACAGTGTTTGTATATAACATTTTGACAAAAAAGACTGTTCATATCATGAACCATTTTTTGGGGTCTAAAAGCGTTAGGCAAGAAAGAATGAGCATCTCTATTTCATATCAAACTCCTTCCCAGCATGCATCCCACCCATCCCTATGTATGTACACAAAAACATATCTGTGTATGCCATTAATAATTTAAGTATATTATTACGATGTAAGTGTTTATATTGATAATAGGAACATAGCCATTTGACAGCAATTTCTATACTTAATGCTTTTGTACACCATCTTTGTTTTTCAACACAATACAGTCATCACCTGCCTCCCGGTATTGTGTACTCACACCCACACAGAGACCGCTCTCGAGAGCTTCAGGGGCTGAAGTGAAACGTTGACGTCAATGAAGTAAAAACGCTAGGAACCAACATGGGGTTGATGCAATTATGACAGCGTTTCAGGTTTTGCTACCTTTTGGTGGTCAGAATGCTTATTAAGATTTTATTGGAATTACACTATAACAATAATGGTTCTAAATGTTAAACAAATTAGTCTAGTGCAAAGAATTCTATTGTTGTATGACTATGACTGAGTTACACAGATTTATTCCATAATAATACACATTAGACTATGGGCTACCGTACCTCTTTTGTAGGATTAAGTTTCATCAAGTTTCATTAATTAATTTGACACAAACTTGTATTGAAGGCCAGCAATGGCATATTATGATGATTAAACTAAATTTGAACTCAAATATGGTATTCTCCATGCAACAATTGAAGATGCACCTGAAGGCACAACAAGTTCGAATTTGTATCTCAAAATTGTTTTTATTTTTTTTTTTTTTTTTTTTTATTTTTTTATTTTTATTAATTTTTTTGATCAATAATTTTATACACAATCCAAATATTAAGGGATAAAAAGGGTATCACACAACTTAAGGATTTTAAAGGCAAAGCAGACTGTAATCTCCTGGTAAGCATGTAGTTTATGTGTACTTATTGAATTTTTTAAAGTTTCTTCATATTTGAAAGTGTTTTACATGGAATAATCAATATCCATACCTACCTTTGGCCTTGTATAACATCTGCAGCAATCAATTCTAAATAGGTATAGGTCTGTTAACCCTATCCCGTCTCATTCCTACAAATCCCTACAGTGCTATCTAGTGCCACGATCTGCCGGGCTATCAAATGGGTCTCGGAAAAGTAAACTTTTTCATGCTGACCTTTTGGCACAATCAGTTAGGCGTAGGACTTCCGCGCCGGTGGCCCGGGTTCAATCCCCGGCGCTGGTGAAGAGTGATTTTCAACGACAAAAAAGTATATTTTGTCTAAAAAATGCCCAGGAGTTTAATAGGGTTAAAATATTCAAATTCTGCTCCCCATCCAGTATGAGGCATATATCTTATCCCGTCCGCAACTTGTGCCCCAGGACCATAATTAAATGTATTCCGCCTTGGCGCCCAAAATGGAATAAAGCGCAATAACACTAACAAAATAGTTTAAGAATGTAGGATATCCCATATTTATTGTTTTAGCGAGTTGTCATCCTTGTTTTGCCATCCTTGTTTTTACCTCTCCGACCACCAACCCCCCTGAGTGTTTTGACATAACTTTGTTCATGAATATCATTTCAGCGGTGTCAAAATATAAACACTTGTGGTCCTGGGACACAAGTTGTGGACGGGATCAGATATATGCCCAGTATGAGGACGTAAAACAAATGTATGTTTGTCTGGCCTATAATTTGTAGTAAATGATATCAGCAGCAATTATTTTTTAAATAAGTATCGGCCTATTAAAATATTCAAATTCTGCTCCCATCCAATATGAGGACATAAAACAAATGTAATGTTTGTCTGGCCAATAATTTGTAGTAAATAATATCAGCAGCAATCATTTTTTAAATGAGTATTGGCCTATTAAAATATTCAAATTCTGCTCCCCATCCAATATGAGGACATAAAACAAATGTATGCTTGTCTGGCCTATAATTTGTAGTAAATGATATCTGCAGCAATTATTTTTTTAAATAAATAAGTATAGGCCTATTAAAATATTCAAATTCTGCTCCCCCATCCAATATGAGGATGTAAAACAAATGCAATGTTTGTCTGGCCTATAATTTGTGGTAAATAATATCTGCAGAAATCATTTATAAGTACAGACCTATTCAAATATTCAAATTCTGCTCCCCGTCCAATATGAGGACATAAAACAAATGTAATGTTTGGGAAAATTTAGTTCCGGTACAATAATTGAATAAATAAATAAATAAATGTGTCCAAAGTACAACTGATGGACCAGATAGATAGGCATTGGATGTGTCATGCCACCTATCTGTTACACACTTTGGTTGAGAGACATATTATTTCTTTGGATAAAAAAAAAATCAGTCAGAATTTTGTGGGGTTTTTCATTCATTATTCATTTGGGGGGAGACTTTTTCCCACATTTTGTACTAATTTTATTTATTTATTTAAAAAAACACCATTTAGATTTTTTTTCTTCTTCCAACAAATCCACTAATATATGTGACCCGTCACATCAAAATGGACATGTTGGAGGCCCGGGTCAAATCTGAGTTATTGGTATTACTTGAAAGAGCACATTTTAAGCTTTGAAATGATACCATGTTGAAGGTAATTAGACTTTGTAAAAACAAGATATGATTTGAAGAAGCATATTTTTTTCTATTATTTTCTTTATATTTCACCAAATATATTGGCCTCTATCTCAAAACTGCGTTTGCCGACAACATGTCCTTTTTGATGCGACTGGTCACATATTCTGTCTTACATTCCCTAAACTTTATCAAAAGTTCCTGGTACAAATTATATTTCAAAATGTGAAGCTCCGAATAATACTGGTCAGCTCAGTGGTCAGTCAATGATTTTTTTGTGAGAATTATGTAACATTGGTTTGTTTCTGTAGGTTTGTAAGACTGGGTCCCACATCTCTCTTGAACAGACAAGATTTGGTGTAGATTTCCTTGGGTCAGTGGAATAACGCCAAACAAACAAACGTGAAAACAAATTTATCCCTAAACTCCAGTTATTTTGGGGTGGGGTAGTTTTGGGGGATTATAGTAGATTCATAAACATTGGCCGATCGGTTATTGATTTGGATCTATTCCATTTAACGTTAGAGGAGCCACAATGATATCGGCATCGCTTAGATGTTATTCGTTTCGCTGCGATATATAATGGACTTCAAAGCACTGAAGCAACACATTCCCAAATATCATGCGTCCATGAAAGAATTTAAACTACCCAAGCAAATAGCGCACTATTCAAATGTGCCATCTTAACAAGTGACACATATTGATCATCATTTCATCTTAGAGTTTTAATCCTTCTTGTATAGATGATGTGACCTGTGACGTAATGCCCAGCAGTATGTGCATGCGCTTTGATCATTATTTCATCTAGAGTTTTAATCCTTCTTGTATAGATGATGTGACCTGTGACGTAATGCCCAGCAGTATGTGCGTGCGCACCTACAGGGAATGTGCTTTGTAAATTAAATTCACAATTGAATATTGATCATTACTTACGGTGTAGAATAGTGCAGTAGTTATGGTCTGCATCTCTAGCACAATGAGAGACCAGGTACTAACTCTGGTTGCCCGGCAGTAAGCGTACGTACCGTAAGGGCAGGGGCTTTTAAAATTGGCGCTCAGTGATTAGTATTTTGCTTTTGAATAGTATGTATGCAGTAGTCATAGACTACATGTAGTACCTCTAGCATGTCTTCAGACCAGGCAGACTAATCAATTTGTAAACACTACTGTTTGTAAACAACGGTCACATCATCTATAGATGACGATTAAATTAGAAAGAAAAGCAACTTGTAAAACGGCCTGAGAAAACTTTGTCACTATTCTGGAAGTCAACTACCTACGATGTGATTCAAGACACACTGCTGTCCCCGCAAGATATTACCTATACTGAATTGGCACACTGGCCATAGTCTGTGAAATATGTGACCCGTCACGTCACAATGGACATGTTGGAGGCCCGAGTCAATTCTGAGTTATTGGTATGATTTGAAAGAGAACATTTTAAGCTTTGAAATGATACCTTGTTGAATGTAATCGGACTTTGTAATCACAAGATATGAATTGAAGAAGCATATTTTTGTCTTTTATTTTCTTTATATTTCACCAAATATATTGCCCTCTATCTCAAAACTGTGTTTGCCGACAACATGTCCTTTTTGACGCGACTGGTCACATATATGATCAGGGTTGGTGTTTTTGTCTTTATTTTCTAAGACAGGCTGGTCTCATGGGAAACATAGCTGAAAAGATAGAATACTATCACCACTTAATTGGATTCGTACACAAAACACGTCTCTCCAATCTAATAACAAATCAGACGAACTTTAATTTATTTGTTGAGGTCAGGAAAATGGTTTTATTTTCCTGTTATCATAATTTTGTTTGTGTGTGTGTAAGTCTTCCTTTGAACCCAAGGGTCTGTATACACAAAAAGTTAGACCTGGTCTATAAAGTGGATTTTAGTTTTGTGAAATGGACACCTTTAATTACATTTCCTTCACAAATTAGCTAATAAATTGTAAAGATTTGGATGCAAAGTTTAAAAATAGCACAAAATATCTCATGAAAATGCAGAGGACAATCAGCTTTTGAGGCATGAATAAATTTCATTTAGACCAGGTCTAACTTTAGACACGATCTAACTCTTTTGTGTATACAAACTTATGTGTTTATTACTCCTTTCAGATTATTACTATAAATGAAATAAGATGGAAACTGCCAAATGTGTATACTTGGCGATTGATTTCTTGATTTATCTATTTATTTAAATTTTAAAAATAAAAAGGTTTTTAATAACATATTACAGTGGGAAGCTTGGGATGATCATCTATCAGTCAGGTAAAAACAAACAAACAACTTTTTTCCATTCCATTATTAGTGTGAAGCGATTTGTGTGTGGAAGTGTCAGGTTATGAATGTCAAATCATGTATCATAATAATATACTGCTAACTATTAAAATAGGATACTGTAAAGTGGAAATTGTCGTGCGTGTACATTTTTGCGCTTTGCACATTTTGAACAATTTTGTTTGTTTTTTAGTTTTGCGATTTTGAGCTTCCTTCCATGGCCCTACATGTATACAAAATGAATATATTCATGCATTTTTATTTTTGCGCTTGCTGATTTTAGCATGAAAAGAGCGATAATAAATGTAGTGCGAAAATGTCCACTTTTACAGTAGACTGAAATTGTTTACGCACAACAATGAAGAAGAAATATAGCAACCCCTGTTGACGAGTCTGTTATTTTGTAGCCCAATTGAGCTAGGAAACTTTGGAAGACTGGACATTCTCTGTGTATGGTGTTATACTAGCGTTGCTCTTTGAAGGTTAAAAAAAATTATTTTTAAATTCCCGATTTTTGTGACATTTTAGGTAAGAATATTTTAAACAAAATTATAAAAAATAAAAAATAAACCCGACCGACCTTGACAGGTCCATCCGCCCGTAAAACAGGATTTGATTTTCTTCGTCAGGGTAATTTGTTTCATTTCTTTGAGGCAAATGACAATACAGAAGATGATTTTCAACATCTGTAATTGAGTACCTCCAGGGATCTTTTCCTTTCTGTCAAATTAATTCAACTGCAGTATATTTTGATTCTCGTAATGTCTGATGACATTTTATCCTTGTCATTTGCTTAAGTTTTTAAATATGCATTTATTTACACTTTTTTGTACAAATTTAGGAAGGAAAACAGGTACTGAACCCACTTTCAACATTATGAGAGCTCATCAAGCAAACAAGCTATTTTTTGCAAACGTTACAGAGCCACTAAAAGTAATGTAAAACACTTAACATTTGCGGCTAGTTTATTTTCGCAAATTACAAGAAGGCAACATTTTTGTGAGGATTTATTTTCAGAATTTTAAGGTCCTCACGATATTCGCAAAATTAAATACCTCGCAAAACTAGGTGGTTTTACGGTTCTTGCCCACCAAGCTGACATCATCGTTTCACACCTTGATGGGTGTTATGAATAACCCTAGAATTATCTTGTGGAAAGTACATGTACTATACAGGGTGTGTCAAAAAAAAGTGTCCCATGTGAAATATGAGGGAAAAAAATTGGCCATGAAAAATATAAAGATTGGATGTAAAATAGTAATACTCATGTTCAGTAATCTTTAATGTGTCATTAGAATAAATGTCTATCCATTTTGGAGCATTCATTTTCAAATTATGGCACATCTACTCAGGCATGTAAAATTCAGCTTTGGCCACTTTTCATGTGCAGAGAACTCTTTTATTACAATCTTTTTCCAGTGTGTAATTGAACATGATCAATAAAACCAATAAAAATGTTGACAGTTTAGTTCAAATTGAGCAGAAAAACACATTTTCATCCACATTATCCATTACAAACCACAGAATATTTGAATATTAGATGTATTTTAACCCCCTGGGGTCTACCTATCTATCTTAGAGTGGTTCTGATTGGTTTATTACAAGATGTACTCATATGAATAGCCAATTCAAATGCAGCGTGTAAAATGTTTCACTCCCATCTTTATCAGGGATACAATTATTCTAACAATGTCTCTCATTGGTTAAATAAATGATGTATCCATTTTTTTAACCAATCGGCCGGTAGTTCTCAGGGGGTTAAACAAAACATGTATCCTATAAATAATCCTTGGAATCTCAAATGCTGCTGATTCAGTTGAAAATGCAATTCTTGTTCAAAAGTCGCCAAAGCGGGATTTGCACTCGTTTAACTGAATTGATCATATCTCGGGAGTAAAAGGGTGAAATTGGATGGGATGAATTGTATTAGATAGAGGACTAATACGCCTTACCAACAGTCCATTTTTTAAAAACAAAAACATGGAATGTATTTTTAATTATCCCCCCCCCCCCCCCCTCATGGTACACTTTTTTTGACACACCCTGTACTCCATTTCTCCTGAACAAGATGGCAGAGTTGGTTAGAATAATATTAATATTATTTCCAACATTCTTGTTGTTAGAAAAGTGGGAGAAATAAGGAGAAAGGCTTTAGATACATTTCTAACGTTTTAAATACCAATTGTCCTCATTAGCTCAGCTGGCAGCCTGTCTGTCTAGAGATTGGGAGGTCCCGGTTCAAATCTCGAATGAAGAAATGAATTTTTCATTTACCGCACACCACGAGAGAAAGATGAATTATTATCCTAACTAAGCAACTTCATGATGGCAAATTGTATTCCAGTGAACCCATCACAGCCAAGTGTAAAACCACCCTATTTACTTATTTTGAAGAAGCATTATATCTGTCTTTGAATGAAATGTGCCCCCACCCTATCCCCCGGATTAAAGGCATATTATGTGATCTTTTCCAGAGAGCGCCCTCTATTCATGATTTTTTTTAGAAAGTAGATGTTCTTGCAGATTTACATTTCTGATCATAAATCGTACATACATTCCAAGTTACAGAACGATACGATTCCTAATTACCTCAAAATCATGGTTTTAGAGTGAATTTAGAGTGAAAATATAAACTGTCGTGTTAACCCGAAAGTTTATTTTCACTCTAATACCATGATTTTGAAGTAATTAAGAATCGTATCGCCCTGTAACTTTGAATGTATGTACGATTTATGATCAGAAATGTAAATCTGCAAGAACATCTGTTTTCAATTTTTTTCCGATGTTGAGGGCGTTCTCTGGAAAGATCACATAATATACCTTTAAGGGTATACCTACCTTAACATGTTCACAGAGTTTATTAAGATGATGCATGGGGCATGTTTCACATACTACACTCAGCCCTCTGTTTGCAAATTTGCTGTATTAAATGTCTGGCGTAGGGCTCCCATTATAATTATCAACCTGCAATGGATAATAAAATGTTCTCCCTCCCCGATATAAAAATGCTACCTACCTTTAACTTGTTCACACAGTTTATGGAGCTGGTGCATGGGGCATGTTTCACATATTACATGTAGTCGACTTTTGGCCAACGCAGTATTAAACGCCTGACGTAGGGTTCCCATAATACTGTCGACCTGCAATGGATAAAGAATTGTACCAAATGTAAATTGATAGGACATACAGAAAAGATTGGGTGATAGTTGGAGATGCACATTGAGATATTTGCGGGAATTGGGGATAATGGATTTTGTTGGCAGTTGTTGTGAGGGGAGACGCTGCAGGTCAGAGACCGAAAACCTCAGAAACATGTGTGCCAAGGTATAAAAGCACACTTTGTGTCGGCTCTATAGTAGATTCACAGCCTTTGTGCCATTTCAGTATATAGGTAATATCTTCCAGTGGTTCGTGACACGTGTTAGCGTGAGCCAATGGTTATATTCTAACATGCACTTCGCCAGTGAAGACAAGCACAGCACCTTTTTGTTTGCGCTCCACAGCCATAATCTTCTTTCATCGCAAGAATACAAACACTGCCGCATTGTACCCCCCCCCCCCAAATTGAGATGACACATAGTGTAGTGCCCATGTCCCATATTTTGCCCTTTTCCGATATTTTGCCCCTTTTCTCGTACAAACAGGCTGTATTTTATCTTTGAAACAAAATAAACACTACAAACAAACATTAGATACATTGTAGGTTCTGGATATAGTAATTTTTGGCCTAGTTGCACATTTGTAATACATTTTTTTTAGCACTGTTGAAATATTAAAGATATCTCCACCTCACACAAGATGGAGATGATAAGCTAACACCATTCCGCATCAATATCTGATGTGAACGATTACACTCATAGCACAGGTAAAAATAATCATACAAGTAGAGCATATCAAATGGTAAGAAACACGGTTTACATTGGTGCTACACTGTGTTTCACGCCGTGCTTACTACACAACGATCATCAGGCTAACACAGTGTAGTGCCAATGTTAACCATGTTTCTTACCATTTTATATTATTGCTCTGTTTACACATATAGAGAACTCTGCTTTTGGACAGTAAAAATCACAATTAGAGCATAATAAGTATTTTAGTGGTGGGGAAAATTGAACGGGACAATGGCATAGAATGTAGAGGGATAAATAATTAGTAATTAAAATGTCACATAAATATACATACAAATACATAAAGCAAGTATTTGTCATGCGCCATTCCCGGAGATGCAAAGTCAAAGCACTATAAACAAAGATACTACAATGTATAGTGTATTTATCCATCAAGAGACAGTGACATAACTGCATATTCTACTAATTGCAGCACATAACCTGCACGCCTACTCAAGGCGCTGGCGTATACACACAAGTGTTAAAAGACGGAAGATACATAGGCGTGCGTAAAAGCCGCGCAAATTTACATAACTGTCCAGAGGAAGACAAATAGAGTATAAATAGTCGATAACATATACAATGAAATAGTTGGGACATAAATAATGTAGTAAGTGCTTTCTTGAAGGCATTTTGTCTATTGTACAAGAAGATATTTACTGACAAACGATATTCTAAAAACATTCCAAAGCCATGCACACATTTTTATATCTTTATATACCCAAGTATACCTTCTGAAAGCCAAATTAAAGAAATATACAAATGTCATTTTAACCAAAACATTACAAGGTTCGTAACCCTAATATGCACTCCCCTCCCTCCTTTTTCATCAATGAGTAGCGAACGGACCAGTTTGCCGACAGACCACCATTGCAAGGTCCTCTGAAAATACCACTATACTTGAGAACTAGTCAGATTGACTATATGGTCAAATGTTTTATAAACCGAAATATAAAAAATGAATATGAATCTAATTGTAAATTAGTATCAATGTTGTTTGGATCTTTTTAATTTGTAAAATAAGGATAGGAATTGTTTTGCAGTAAAGGTAAAACCACCCCTTTTTCAATCTAAAAAAATGCAACATTTTTAATCAACTTCTTAACCTTAGGGACACAATGTTATGTTTAATTTTTTTTAATTTTAATTAATTTACTTCAGAATTAAAGATGAACATTAAAAATTGCCATTATTGTTGTTTCTACTAAAAAAAACAGCAAAACTTGATTAAAACAATGTTTAAATATGTTGGAATACCACCCTTAACTATGTAAAATGCTGGTTGCGGCTCTACCAGCATTTTTGAATCGACATTTTGTTGTACAAAGAGGGCTGATTTTTCTTATTCCATGAAGGTGTAAGTTCATACATGTAATACAATTGTAAAAATATACAAATCCCAGTTTTAATCATATATTTTTGTAATTGAGGGCGCTGCCTCCACCACATCTCTTAATGCCCTTTAAAGCCTACTTCTTAAAAAATATATGTATGACCACTACAACTACAGAAGCCATTTTTCCCTGTCAATATGTCGCGTCACATCAAAGTGTACATATTGTCTACTTTTCACAAATTTGATGTTTTGACAACATCTGACAGAATAAGGAACAAATAATAATAATTTAACAACAACTTGGATTTATAACACACACTTATCCATCCCTATAGGATGCTCCAGGCGCGATTGCCATTAATGCTGCTATTAGGAATTGTCACAATCATTTTGCTTCTTCATTGACTAGCGGATGGACCAATTTGCCGCCATAGCAAGATCCTCTGAAAATACCACTATACTTAGACAATACTAGATTTTCAATGATGTTTAGTTTTTGAAAATTGAACTAATACTTTTGGAAATATTTATGTAATCTTTTGGAAATTTATATGAGGAAAAGAAGGCACCGTATTATCCCTAATAAGCGCCCAGGGCGGTTAGCAAAATCATTATAGGTGGGCGGTTATTTGTTATAGATTTCCTGTCATTCATTTCGCTTAAAGGGACATTAAGATGTGTTGGAGGCTGCGCCCTCAATTATGATAAAAACTGGGATTAGTATATTTTTATAATTGTATTACATGTATAATCTTACACCTATAAGGATTAAGAAAAATCAGCCCTCTTTGTACAAGAAAACGTCGATTCAAAAATGCTCGTACAGCCGGGACGAGCATTTTACGTCCGACAGTATCCCCCTGCAGTACGCGTGATACATAACGTGAACCATATTTGCATAGAGGGCGTTTTTCAATAAATAGCGATGATATTGTTTTAATCAAGTTTTGCTGTGTTTTTGTTAGTATAAACAACAATAATGGCAATTTTTAATGTTCATCTTGAATTCTGAAGTAAATTTTCAACATCACTTAACCCTTACAGCCCCAGATCCCATGAAATCCCATTTCCCAGCATCCTGGTTCCACCTGGCGCTGAGGTTTTTGTCTGAAATAATGGCCCCGGGCTATATAGCTGGGCGAATACACTCGCCCAGCACAGCTTCCCCCGTGGCGCAGTTGGTAGAGTGTCCGCCCGCCAACCGAGAGGTCGTGGGTTCAAACCCCGGGGCGTGGCACCTCTTGTTGTGTGTGCTTTTTTCGCTTGAAAAAAATTTCGTTGGAAAATCCACCGGGTGGGTTAGGGTTATGGAACGATTTGTTTTCTTCTTTTTAATTTTCACTTTTTTTCTCTAATTTTACCCTGATTAACCCTTACAGCCCCAGATCCCATGAAATCCCATTTCCCAGCATCCTGGTTCCACCTGGCGCTGAGGTTTTTGTCTGAAATAATGGCCCCGGGCTATATAGCTGGGCGAATACACTCGCCCAGCACAGCTTCCCCCGTGGCGCAGTTGGTAGAGTGTCCGCCCGCCAACCGAGAGGTCGTGGGTTCAAACCCCGGGGCGTGGCACCTCTTGTTGTGTGTGCTTTTTTCGCTTGAAAAAAATTTCGTTGGAAAATCCACCGGGTGGGTTAGGGTTATTGTCCCTTTAAGTTGTAGAATTCAATGACACTTTTTTAGTGGCATGTTTATACAGAAAAAACAAAGCACATTTTGGGATAAGTGTTTTAAATGTTTTAAATTGTGCAATATGTGAATCGTCTCCCAAATTCATGGTTTATACTTTTCAAAGTAAATTAAACATTTTGTGGTGGGCGCTAACATGTATGAGGGCATGGGAGCTTATTAGGGATAATACGGTAAATACTTTTTCTTATTTCTATTTATATAAAAATAAAAATAAATATTTGTATTTGTAAATATATACAAATTGTTTTGCTCTATATTTCTAGATAAGCCTGGCTGACAAGATGTACACTGTGATGCGTCACATATTGAGGGTTTAGTGCAACAAGGGTCCATCTGCAATAGCTGCCAGATGTCATCATGTGTGGTAATCTATAGCAGACCCCTTGATATAGACTAAAAGTAACACATGGAAGCTCTAGCAGATAGGACAATTAATCACTTACATCTCAGTTTAGCTGCCACATGTTAAATATTTAGGGTGTCTTATAGATATGCCCTTGTGAAAACACAAATTAACAAATAGCAGCCATTGCAGATAGGACTTTGTTGCACTAAATCATCGATATATACTGCAGATTTTACATTGCCATTCAATGCATACAGTTATTGATTCTCAACCTCAAAACACTGAACCGCATGTGAAGAAATCTTGGCCAGTTTGATTAAAGGCCGATAATTTCAATGATAAAAAGCATCCATCTTATTGTGACGCACATGAGTGCATAAAAACGCTGCCATCCCAGAATATCAAGTAGTGATCAAGATGAAATTATAATCTTTTGTGTTTCAATTAAAAACCTTCAACCACCTTGATAGCTTGTCAATAATTTCCAATTTTAAGAAAATTATGAACGTTCAATATTGTGTGATGTACATGTACATGTACTTTAGAAATGCTATCCTCCCACTGTATCAAGTAATGACCATAATGTTTGGTTCAATTAAGGTCCAGGTTTTTGACCCGGGGGGGGGCGGGGGGGGGGGGGGGGGGGAGCATCATGTATAAAAGTTGTAATCATCCGTAATTAGGATAGGTACTCAAAACTGAGTTTTGACTGAAATAAATGTTTGATTGAAGTAATTGTATGATTCAGTTTTGTTAGTAAATTTGTTGTAAAGGTAACCATTTTGGGCTAGTTTTACAATGATGATGACACATGACTATCGGCCCAGGCAACCCGTAGCACGGATTCAGGTTGAAATTTGAGACACCCTTTGGTGATTTCTGATACCAGCATTGCGGTCAAACGGAGCCCCCTTAATCTGTGTTTTCGTTCACACGGATGATTACAACATTATACCGGACTGCCCCCCCCCCCTCCCCCGGGTTTTTGATCAGAGTATGGCGATAAGGTCAATCACTTTGTCTGTCCTGTGGTTGACACACAGTGGGCATCTTCACAAAATCCAAGAGAGACAAACAATATGTGATGACAGTGACGTACATCAATACATAAAACGTTGTCCTCCCACTGTATCCAATAGTGACCATACTATCTTTTTGTTTCAATTAGGGTCTAACGTTTTTCGCTCGGAGTATGGTGACAAGGTCAACAACAGAACAACCCACATTGTCTGTCCCATGGTCATTCAGCCCTATGTGTGGGCATTGCCACACAATGCCTAAGACAAATAAACAATACTAGCAAATTGATCATCTGTCTATAATTGAACTTTTAGTGATCAGGTAAGGCCAACAAAATCCTTTAAAAAGGAATTGGCGACCCAAATAAATAATAATGATAGCCTGGAAGGCGTATTATAATATGGCTGGTGTTTTCATAGCAGAATGAGCAGTGATTAAGAAATGGAAGGGTTTGTGGACGGGAAGTGTTGGTATATGAATTAAAAAGTAGGAGTACCTAACAATTGATAGCAATTAGTATAGCCTTGACTCGTGGAGGAAACGTAGCAAGACATACAGGTAGGAAAATATGGCCGGTATAGCATGTATGATTTTTATTAGAAAATTGTAATGTTGTATATACTTGCATAAAAGCAAATTTAAAATGTTTTGATGTATCCAAACATAATACTAATAGCTAGATGGGTTTTTAATAAATAGGTATTTTGGGTAAAATCTAACATACACGTTGGGTCCTTTAGAAAATCTGGTTTCAGTTTTCCACTCAATTTCGTTTAACATGTTTTTAAAAGGTCTTCCCACAATTACCAAATATTTCCCCCTTGTTTTACAGCACTTCCCATCACAAAATGTCCTTTTTTATTATAATATGAATTCATTTTACAACTGATGCTTAAAGGCACCAACAAAAAAAACCACCAACAGTTGGTTGGTTCGGTCAGCTTTTTTGTTCTTTTCCATCTTGAAAATGGTATTGACAAGCCCTAAAACATTATTGGGCAGGATTCGTTGCATGTAAAACTTCTTAATTTAAACTTAAATATATTTTTGTATTTGTGTGATTATATTTTCAGAAAAATGAGCGCATCAGCTGCTTTTTTAATGGGTTTTTTTTTCAAAATGAAAATCCATGGGTCATGGTTCAAAGAAATAGCATGATCAAGGGTGATGGTCGTCAGAGTAACAGGGGCCAGGTCAGTGGCGTAGCTAGGATTTTTTTCAGGGGGCAAGATTTCTGAAATTTTCGTAAAAGGTTGCCCCAAAAAAAATTGCAGTCACCAACTCGTGAATTTCACGTAAGTGGGGGGGGGGGGGGGGGGGGGTAGATGTCAACAAAAAAAATCGCACATTAAAAAAAAAAAAAATCGCACAGTACATGTTTTACATGTACAATTTTGCCTTCTATTTGACTATTTGGGTTGAATATACGCCTACATAACCAGTGCCCCAGCACACCACCTCGGTCTTTTATCATATTTTTCCCCCTTTTTATTTTTTTATAGGGGGGGGGGGGCAGGGGCACAAATGGTTGTTTTTTTCGTATGGGGGGCATTTTCCCCCCTGTCCCCCCCCCCCCCCCTGAGCTACGCCACTGGGCCAGGTTAGGGTGAAGTTTTGGTGATTATGGAAAAATGCTTCGATCTTTAGTTCACTAAACAGAATAATAGTTCCATTTGGAATTTAGTGAAAGTACCAACACAGGGAGTCCACCTTGTCAAGCGTTCCTCCCCATTGAATTCACAGAGAAGTCTATTTTCAATTAAGTCAAGTTATTTTAGAGTCATGATTCTCTCATATTTCTTTACAATGCCCTGAAATTATGTGCATGTTTGCGGATACATGAATTCATGTTGGACAAAACACTTTTTTTAATATTATTTTTGTAAGTATTTTGTAAGTATTTTTACTTTATTTACTTTATTTGTAGTACAAATTATGGTCTAAATAAATAATACACCACCCTGAGACGATTATAACTAAAGTTATAATCGTCTCAGATACCACCAGGATAAAATATCTTTAATCAAATTTACATATTTTTTGAAAATTTTGGACAAAATCTGATTAATTCTTTTAATTTTAAAAATATTGTAAATTTCTGATTTTTTTAAAATAACACAAATTGTTGAAATTCACCAAAGAGAAAACTACACAAAAAAACTCCCGATCGCCTGACCCTACCTGAGAGGAATGTTTGGGTTTTTTTTCGTCACCTTGCATGCATGTACATATTTTGTTTCACTTGACCCATCACACATGTACGCTCTGTCCATACGCACAATAGGTTTTTCGGCGAACTGCTGAATGTAGCATACATTGTAGACTAGATACAAATCTTGCTTAAAGGAGCATTGAGAGATACGTATGGGAGTGCGCCCTCAATTATCCTGTTTTTTTGCATCAAAGTAATACTTAGGCATATACTACAGTTTAACAACATTCGCCGTTTATCATATAAAATGTCATGATTTTCTTAGTTTCGATATGATCATATCGAAACTAAGGTGCTGAATTCGGAAGTTATGCTAAGTTTTACTCACAGACTTTCGCGGCAAATCTCAACCCGGAAGTGCCATTATTTGCTTAGTTTGGCAAGGCGATGTCGGAATTGTATGATATTTTGGATTTGGGCTATGTTGATGGTTATCTTTACGTTATTTGCTCATTTAGTATATCGATACATCTCTCAATGCCCCTTTAAACAGTGTTGTTTGTTATGCTTTATTCTGTTGGAGACTGGTTCAAAGTCTACTATCGTTTCCATGAATGTATGTTGTATTCAACAGTCGCCACATATTTTCTTTACTGTTGCCTTTAAGGTTAGTCAATGAATACTGTAAACCAACTAAATTTCGCAAGGGATTTAATTTCGCAAATTTTGCGAGGGATGTCGATTTCGCGAAATTAAATACCCGCGAAATTGGCAATTTTCCATTAAAAGTAACAGTAAAATCTCCAGATTCATAAAATTAAATGCCCGCTAAAACAGCAGTTATTCTAAATTCGCGAAAATAAAGTACCTGCAAAATTAAAGTGTTTTACAGTTTTATCTAAGTTTAAAATCTGTTCTCTTCAATACAGACTTACAGTAAACAAAAGATGAACAAGCAGAAAACAAAAAAAACAAGTGTATTTTTACAAAAACATCCTTCCATCCAACACAACTAAAATAGCAACAACCGCATTAACCAGTGGAACATATAGAATTACTTATACACTACTCTATCTATACTATTTTGTTTGTTTATTTGAAAGAAATGATCCTCCCACATACGATCTTGGCAAAATCAACATATAGATAGGTCAGTATAAATAACCAGGTCAGAGTATACATGCCATTTGGCTTTTGATAAGAGAGTCAATTTCTCAGGGGGGGGGGGGGGGGGGGGGAGTACTCAGATATATTTTTGGACTGCCAGCAAAATGGACATTTCCCCAAACATTTACCAATTTTCGGTGGTGGGGGGGGGGGGTGGATGGACCCATATGTTTACCGGAGGCCCACAATTTTCCTATATATTTGACGGATTTTGCTATTTGCTACAATTTTGAGTTTGGGTCAGTCGGTCGATATATTTTTGTTGCTGAAAAATATTACTGGCACACTGCGGATGTCGTTGTTCATGTAAAGCGAAAAATTGGTAAAAATGTCAATTTTACCAATGTTTCTAGTGTGATCACAGTTTAACAACGTCATTTACTCAAGCAAACTTACCCATTTCAAGCCAAAAATAGTTATTAATGATAATTTGGGTAAAATTTAAATAATACTAAAATAAATAACCCAATTTAGATTGTTTTTGTTTTTGGCTTAAGTCAAAATATGGCAACATTTTTTATGGGGGGAAAAAATGTTTTGATTTGTTTAAAGGCCGACCGACGAACCCAACCAGATAGGTCCGTTTGCCTGTAGAACAGGGTTTCTTTTATTCGTCACCCTATGCCAAATATACTAAGCGTTGAGGGGAGATGAATTATTTTTAATTTTTACAACTTTTTCATAATTTTGGTTTTTTTAATATTTAATAATATAAAGGAGAAAAATGCATTTCTACCATCAGGCCAAATTAAATTAATTGTTTGTCTCAAAGCTCCCTCGTTAGTTTATTGATGCGCATTAGAAAAACAAAAATCTGAAAAAAACCCTCTTTTTTTCCTTTTTTTTTTTTCCAAAAAAAAAAAAAAAAATCCCAAAATTGCACCGATTTTTGAGATTTTCATTGATCACATCATCTTAAATACAAAAGTTCACTTTAACAAGGATTTCAATATTTAAAAAAAAAATTGCATTCCGCATTAGTTTTACAACAGGAGAGGAGCTTTGAGACAAACAATTAATTTAATTTGGCCTCAGATAAATTCACTTAGATATATATTTTGATATTCCAAACATTTCTTTATAGTTTTGTACTTCTCATTAGAAACACAACTTTGGGGGCTTACTTGTAGGGGAGAACTTTGTCATTCTCCCTCCAATAGTCCCTCAATACATTGTAATGTAACTTACCACAGCTTCAGATTCGCACTTGAAGACATAGCACATGTATCCAGAATTACGCGAATTTTCTCGGCATATGAATCCAAAATACTCTGGTTCCCTAATGCCCTGTAAGAATGTAAAACATACACTAGGTTATTATAATGATGATACTGATCTTATAAACAACATTTACAAGTTTTTAGCATTTTAAAGATTGTTCACCATTCTTCAGGAGGGCATATTTATTTGTTGATAATAATTTATATTTGAATTCTTATTCTTCAGGACGGCATATTTATTTGTTGATAATAATTTATATTTGAATTCTTGTGCCCTGATTTGTCTAAACCGGGTCACATGACGGCAGAAGGGTGCAGTTGTCGGTAAACTGCATTTTGGGATATTGATCGAATAGGCATGGTCAAACAAAGAAAATAAAGACAATTTTATGGATATTTTTCTTCATAAAATAAGAAAGCCGTATCCAATATCAACCACAAAGGTGTATAACAGCTCCTTTTGTTGGCATTACGATCTCATCTTCTTATTTGAGAGACAACTGCACCCTTTTGCAGTGACTGTACAAATTTGGTTACACCATTTGATTCCCAGCAAATCTCAACCTTAAAAATGTGTGAAAATCAAGGATAAAACCCTGTTGGAAATGAGTGCAATTTATCATTGAACACCAACACTTTTGCTTTATAACTTCTGTTAACACTGGAAAATGATGTACATGTACATGTAGAAGAAATTATTTCAACACTTTGAAAATAAATTATAAAAACTTTTTTTAAAATTTATTTCAACTTGTCAAATTCAACAGTAACATATGTTTTGCCCCGAAAAAACACACCAATTTGCCTAACCAAAACCATGTGTAAACTAAATAAATATCACTACAGTTTGCAGATTTAATAACATATAAATTTGATTAAGATAAGATTGAAAAAAATATGATTTGGTTTTCGGTCACGATTCCTCTTCCAGTCAGTATAAAGTTATACAGTTTTCAGACAGATCATTGTATATTTTTCACAAAAATGACAATATTCTGAAATGACTCCCAATTGTACTCCAAAACAGTAAACACATACCAGTGGTAATGCACAAAACAGCATTCTTGTTATTTTCTGTTTCAAAGACGAAGCTTCATTTTGATGTGTAAATAAAAGGTTGAAAACGACATTTCTACAGTTCCACAAAACACAAGCCATATATTCAAATAAAATTTGCTCAAAACCAGAAGAAGAAAAAAATATCTTGCACAATATATGGATTTGAACTTTCGGCCAATCTATAAATTGAAGCCAGCATTATCACAAGTACAGTACCATACGGTACCCAATACAGGGAACAGGTATGGAATACATTGTTTCTTGTATTACTTCCTCAGGAAAAGCGTTCTAAAAGATTTCAATGCACAGACACAGGGATAGAGGTCGGCCAAGGATTTCGTCATTGCGGTCTTCTGTTTACAAATTTGTAAGAACATGAAACCATGAATAGTAAACAAGTATGTTAGGCTAAATTTTAAAAAAAATTGTCTCAAAGCTCTTCAGTTTTTCAAAACCTAATGCGGAATGCGGTTTTTTTAAAGTTTTTTTTCTTTTTTTAAAATATAAAATATTGAAATCCTTGTAAAAGTGACCCTTTGTATTTAAAATGATGTGATCAATGAAGATCTGAAAAATCTGTTTTAGGATTTTTTTTTTCTTTAAAAATTTAAAAAAATATAAAAAAATAACGATTTTTGTTTTTCTAATGCGCATCAATAAACTAACGCGCGCGGGATCTTTGAGACAAATGATTTTTTTAATTTAGCCTTATAATATGGAAGACAGCCACTGTGTCAATGACCAAAATGTTGGGTGGTCAGTCAGACCGTGAAGCTATAGGAGACCTATGCAATTTGTCACTAGCCAAAATTTAGTGCCGGTTAATTTTACGGTTTATCCTTGGTGTAAGACAGCACGAAACTAACCTAGCACCAAATCCTCTATTGAGGGATTAAAGGATTATACAGCTTTAATCCGTAATAGGTCTGGTCACTAGTCTAACTTATACATGAAATATCTTACACCAAGGATACACCCTTTACTGATGGCGAACGGAATAAGTGTTGCAAACGAAGTGCAATGGATCATGGCATGGGGTCTAGAGGTCTTCTTAATGTTTTTAGGGGTAACTTATTACCATATATTATCCCTATTAAGCACCCAGGGCGGTTAGCAAAGTCATTTTGGGTGGGCGCTTATAATGTTACCTTTTTTAAACTCATTTATTGTACTAAATAAAATGTACAAGTGGTCATTTGAAAATGCTGACCATTTGATGATCATTTGAAGATGCTGACCATTTGATATACTAAATACAATGTAGGGGAGATGCGGGAGAGTTGAGCCACCGGGAGAGTTGAACCACCCCCTATAACTCGAAAAGTAGTAACTTACGAAAATTTATATTGGCATATATTGTTATATAGCATCAATACGACATTCTTAATGTTAAACTCTACTGTCATGTGTGCTCAGTATCAAAGATACCTAAACAAAATCATTTTTTTCACTTTTGAGTGAAAAAAATAAAAATAAATGTTTTGTCTTTTTTCCCATAGCAAGACTTAGAATATAATAGCGGTAATTTGTTTATTGAAGGGGGTATATATGACCATTATTTTAGAGAACTATTGTAAACTACCAAAAGTTCTACACCAGACAGGATTGGGTTATTTACAAAATGGTCACCATGAGGAGAGTTGAGCCATTGGTCATGGGGAGAGTTGAGCATAGGGAAAACATGTAGAAACATTTTGATTTTTGAACTAAAGGTGAAAAATGTATAATAAATGAGAGAAAATGTTATTTTGTGCCATGATAATAACAATTGAGCACCATATTTACTTTAAGGATTAATAAATCAAAAGTTGAAAAAACATGATTTTGTTTTTTTCACCAGCCATTGACTTATCATGCTGGCTCAACTCTCCTGTAATGGTGGCTCAACTCTCCCATACTGTAGGGAGAGTTGAGCCACTTTACCAATTTTTTTCAAACCTTTTGTATAAATAAGCCTTAACTGCTATCCCAACTGTTATTGTTTCACAACGAAAACAACACTCTAAAGTTTATCTTACACTAATTTTTTACAGGTTTGTACTTTTCTTCCGCATATGGTGACACAAAATATAAAAAATGGCTCAACTCTCCCGCATCTCCCCTACAAGGGGTAATTTGAGAAGGCTGACCACTTGACGTACTAACGAAAATGTACAATTGGTCATTTGAGGAGTCGGGCGCATTCTTTTTTTCTTTGCCATATGATAGCTTGTCTGATCGCGCCACGAGATAAACTGGAGGAGCACTAGTTACTAGAATCTAGTACTACATGTAGTAGTGTAGTGATTTGCAGAGCTGAGGAGGGTGAACTTGTAAATGAATGAGGAGTGTGCAGATATACAATTTTGTGTTTGCCAGACGGCATTTTGTGTAATGCCTGTCTATGAGGGGGTATCAAATTGCCCCAGATTGCGTTATTCCCAAAACAGCAATAAATGGTTTAAAGTGTTGACAGAAAGGGGTCAAAGGTCATGTAGGGGTCATTACAGGTCAATCTGTGTATACCCCATGTTACTTTTAATATTATTGTCACCAAGCTTGTTTGAAATGACCTTTGACCCCTTTCTGTCAACACTTTAATCTATTTATTGCTGTTTTTGGGAATAACGCAAGGCAATCTGTAGATCAATCAATGGCGGTCAATCTGAGGATCTCTACAATGGTGGTCTGTGGACAGGTAATAAATAGTGGGAGAAATGTGTGACTTCGCCCAGTGACTTTATAAAGATGTCTGAAGGGTCACATATCAATAAAAATTTCTGGCTCCTTCACTTCTGGGTGATTTCAAAAACTTTTTGATACCCCCTCGTATGTATAAACTTGATATGCAAACAAAAACATTACTTTCTATTGACATTTGCACTTCAATTTGTCAATTTTAATCACGATAACAACTGTATTCAATAGTAACAAATCAAATGTCCCAGGCTATATGCTTGTGTTCAAACTCACCTGCGAACAAAAAGATATCTCTCTGAATTTTTTGTTCAGCATAAATGACTTCTGATCCGGGCTGATCAACGTCAGCATTGTCTTTCCTATCTGAAACAGCATCGTTCGATTGTACCCTGTTTCGGGCACCAGCTGGGCCGGATTATGGGTCGGACTATCCGACGACCCACGCCTAGTTCTATCCACTGGGTTACTGCCGGCGGAGCCCGCACGTAACCGCATCTCTTCCTTGACCACATTATAAAACCCATCTTTGCCGGCAAAGGCCTTGTAAGGAATGTTTGCGAAAGAGTCCGATGAGCTAATGGACGAGGAATCATCCGATATCGATCTCTCGTCGATGCAATATGACATCATGGCTGGTTTCTCGTCCAAATGCATAGACATCAAAGACGATTTGGCGTCGACGGAATGCGATTTGACGGGATTACTATTCTCCTTCAAGTCGGGGTCGTCGTTATCGCCGGCAGAATAATGACGCTTTCTGATCGTGCTCAGTCTCTTTTTCTGTAGTTCCTGTTCATGCTGTTTAAATTTATCAATGGTGTCATCGATCAAACTCGGGGGAGCTCGCTTGTGGGAGACGGCGAGACGGCCGCAGTACAGAACCTCCCACATGGTGGCGGTATTGTCTCGCAAACTCTCCATTGCTATTTCATTATCTTTGTTTGTTGGTTCCTCTGAGATGGCGAGAGCATCACGGGTAGAGTCTCGAACTGCTGTTATTACATTTTGAATCTGAAAAATATATGAGAATAGACATTGAATTAAATATCAGATACTATGGTTTAATATGACAAAGCAAAAAAATTCTTATGAAAGTCAAAAAGACTTTGACCTGCTGTGCTTGTTACCGGATTGAAATCAACTTTAAATTTATAACACTATGTAGCTGTTTTTATTATGACAAATGATCACTGCATTCATTATCCTATAAGCAGAGTTAGCGTGAGAGGAGATCCAAATTGACAAATCGGGGGGTTCACTAGTCCAGGTATCTAAATAATACCACACTACATTAGAAATGTAGCGGCTGTAGCCTGGGGGCCCCAGGGTTTGAACCCACGACCTCTCGGTTGACGGTCGAACGCTCTACCAACTGCGCCACGGGGGAAGCTGTGCGGGGCGAGTGCATTCGCCCAGCTATATAGCCCGGGGCCATTATTTCACCCAAAAACCTCAGCGCCAGGTGGAACTGACAGGCTGGGAAATGGGATTTCATGGGATACGGGCTGTAAGGGTTAATCAAGGTAAAATTAGAGAAAAAAAAGTGAAAATTAAAAAGAAGAAAAAAATTGTTAATTAATCAAGGTAAAATTAGAGAAAAAAAGTGAAAATTAAAAAGAAGAAAAAAAATCGTTAATTAACCCTAACACTCCCGGTGGATTTTCCAACGAAATTTTTTTCAAGCGAAAAAAGCACACACAACAAGAGGTGCCACGCCCCGGGGTTTGAACCCACGACCTCTCGGTTGACGGTCGAACGCTCTACCAACTGCACCACGGGGAAGCTGTGCTGGGCGAGTGTATTCGCCCAGCTATATAGCCCGGGGCCATTATTTCACCCAAAAACCTCAGCGCCAGGTGGAACCGACAGGCTGGGAAATGGGATTTCATGGGATACGGGGCTGTAAGGGTTAAGGGTTGTTTTTTTCGTTTGTTGAGAATTTGCGTTAAGGGTATTTTTTGAGTGGCCCCCTGGAAATGCAAGGGTTAAAATAACCAAATCTGTCAAATCAAGGGGTCATGGAACCCCAGACCCCTTTTAAAAGACTATAGCCCTGTCCTAAAGTAAACAGATGAATGCAAAGATGTAAATGTAGGATGTCCATGTGTACATGCCTGACCCAGGAGTCAGGACGTTACATATTACCATTCTTCAGTTAAGTCTAGAATGTGTACTAATCTCATCAACAAAAGTTGTCACTTTAATGTTGTCAGGTAAATTAGAGCAATTCTACAATTTACGGTACCTGAAATTGTAATTTAAAATTGGCCAACCCAACCCTGATGTCAAGTGGATCATGTAGGCTAGACAAACATGGGTAGGATATATGATGATATTATGTCTCCATTGAATCTATGTTTACTTTTTGTTCTTTATGTACACATGTGAGAACTTTCAACAAAGTGTGAAACATGTACAATGTAATGATAGTGTATGAACGATGTGCTACAATGTACTAGTACGATAGTGTGCAATGTGCATAATGTCACAAATATTGATTTGGGGTTCAAGAAGTATTTTTTGGGGGAAATGGGTAATGTTAAAAATGGCTGAAAAATAATAATTCATAGAATATAATATGTGGCATAGGAGGCCATAGGCATTGTGAGGGTTGTGATGGAATCCAGGGTAAAAAGGTAGATTCTCTGGCATCCCATCTCAAAAATTTGTTTCAATTATTAAAAGGAAGAAAAGATTGGTTTGCTTGAACGTTTTGACACCTCTACAACAAAAAATGTGATGACTATCAAAACAATTAAAATTTGGATCCATTACAAAATTCAATTTGTAAATGTATTTTGGAGCATCCCTTCAAGTAGCGCCAGGGCACGAGCCCCCCCCCCCCCCCCCCCCCCCCCCCCCCCCCCACCCCCTGACCCTCTACATGTAGCTATGCTTTCTTATGACAGGTTTAAACAATACAATGGGGGAGTAAAGTAAAAGAATCAAGAAGAGGCGACTACAGTTTGCTGGACACTGTGTGTCAGACGTTCTGGGGATGTGATATCAGACCTAGTTCTTTGGAAACCAGTTCATGTCAAAAGAAATGCTGGACGACCGATATTAAGCTATGTGGATATCGTATGCCATGTCAGGACACTGGACAAACACCTGCATGGAAGATACATGTAGGCGTGTTTGGAGAGCCATCATTATTAAATGCCCGACAGAAGTCGCCGGAGTGAGAGTGATGAGTGAGTGATCGGGAGTGGGGAAAGGAAGGTTAAAATACAATGACATTTTGTTGTTTCCCTTTTAATACATGAATGTGTACATTGCTTTTTAAAAAAACTGATTTGAAACATATTTGAAATCACTGATGAAATCAGCTTTTTTTTATCATTTTTAGAATTTTCAATAAATTCAAGTTTGCTTGGTTTGTCCATTGCACATTCTCAATAACTTTTGGATACAAAAAAAAATTTATAAAAAAGAAAGAAAAAACACATCTGAAGTCATTTTATCTGTTGGCAATAGATTCAACTTCAGAATTGTCGAAACATTTGAATGGGTCTCACTTAGGAGTCTACCACGAGTATATTCCGCCCTGTACATTGTATACCCTGGGGCCATTATTTCATAGAAAAACTGCCGAGCCGGACACAAGCACACCAAATCGTAGTAATTCCTGGTACTCAAGAGTGTTGGTTATATACATGATTTTAGACATGATTTAGACAATTTAGACCAACTTTATTTGACAAATATTGATGAAAATATTTGACACTCCAGGTGAATGGGCTCATTTCATAGCTCTACAGGCTGTCCTTAAATAATTACCCATCATTGCTCATAAAAGTTCATTAATTTTTTTCATCATGAAAATCAAGGAGATCAGGTCCGTTGTTTTTTCTTTCTTTGACATACTGCTCCCCTCCATTAAACATTTTAGATCATGAATATTGGATTTATTAAACTGAAGATACACACCATTTTTTGTAAAAATGTAAGACATGGTGATATCTCCCTGACAACAAAGTGCAAAAAATGTGTGTGTATATTAAATTGATATTAAAAAAAATTGTCAACTTATATTACCAGTCGATAGCAAGATGAGGATTTAATTTAGGGATGATTCAATTGATTAATGCAGCCTACAAACCACATACCTATCACACTATTCGTTATCATGTTTAAAACCAAGGGCAAAAATGACAATTGCACTTTGGCTCATTCTTATTGATGTAGCCTTCTTAATTGTTAATCGATCTTCTCAAACAATATCTAAACTCAAATTGAAGAGGAGAAATTTATCTACAATTTTTTTTAAAATTTACGTCAGTCTATTACATTGTACCTTGTAAGTGACTTTGTTTTAGCACTGTATTGTTAGGTCTTCTAGCCCTAATAATAATGTGCCTGAAACTGAATGTATCCATGTATACCGGGTTTAAGTCCAATGACCTGAACAATGTATGACCTGAAAATATCTAGCCGATGCTGATGTATGATTATCAGGTCTACAGGCCAACCAAGTTTTAAAAAGATTACTATATACTTTCATAATATTTAGATAATCTCCCTATTATATTGATTTATCTTTGTAACATAATTGCTTATTTGTATTATCACATCCATTACCATTTTCCCAAAGGGGTCGTTGACACGTGTAGCTCTTCGTGAGTTTTTTTCAACGACGCCTTGCATGCTACTGTTTTGTATATATATTTATTTGCTCTGACTTTGTATTGATGTTGTATGCGAAATAAATAAACCTGTAAACCTGTGGTCTGTATGGTCCAACTATATCTCATCTGCACATCATTTAACCTACCGTCTCAGCATCAGGAGCATCATAAATAAAGCACTTGAACTCGGCGTCGCTATCTGGTCTCCATAAATAGCCAAAACTATTCTTGGCGTGTCCTCGACAAAATCTCGAAATACACATCGGTTTGTGATCGAACAGAATGAGTCCCTGAGATTCTGATATACCGATAGCACCTTTTCCAGACACTTGCAAGTATATATTTTGCGAAGTCCGTTTGTTCCCGCGACATTTCTCCGAAATAATCCACGGAAGCATCGGTTGCGTAATGCGCTTGTCTAGCACAATGTGGCCGTAGAAAGTCAGGTTAAAATTATATATACACATGCCATCTTTGCCACAGATGGAATCTTTGATAAGTCTTCTCATGCCGGAAGACGGTGTGGTCGTTTTTGCACTCTCCTTATCTGAGTTCTCGTTTCTCTTTTGAATGCTGCCATTGCTGTTGTTGTTTTCACTGCTACTGCCAGTGCCAGTGTCAGCGTTTCCTTGATTATTGGATAAAATATAATGGCCATCTGATTCTGAGTTATTTGAAGACAATGATATCGAAGTTGGTCTTGTGACTGGGACGGTGGAACACATGATTGACGGAGAAGTAGCACTGTGACTGTGAATGTGATGTTGTTTGTTATTGTGTACACTCAGTTCAGATTGCATAATACCGGCGGCGAGTGTGTCAGAATGTTCGCAGCAGTCGGGTAATCCTACGCCGCTATCTACCGAAGCATGTTTATCCGACTTTCTCCTACTGGTATCACCCATGTTTCACAATGTGAAATGACCCGAAAATCTCCTCAGATGATACTCTCACCGGTCAAGTTTATGGCAGTTTATAAATAGGCACACCGCGGCGGGGTTTCACGATGATTCACTAGACCACTTACTGACTTCTGACGTTTTCAAAACTATCCATTTTTTGCCCACAGGCAAATTAATGAATGAGCAATTCCCTACTTGCAGATGTGCACCAATCAATTGATCAATCAGTCAATTAGCCGTTGTTTGTACAACAGGTGCAAATAGCGGGCGCTATTGCAGTTTAATGGCGAGGTTCTGGGGCAGACGACAGTGTAAGTGGTAAACAAGATTTTAGGTCAATTGTTTGGGGGGTTTTCCACGAAACAATCTTGTAATTTCTTGGAAAACTAATTGTATCCTTCTAACAACTTTATAGTTAAAATATTTGCTTTTGTTAGACCAAAGACTAATGCCTTGGTTAGACAGAAGTGGCACGCAGCGCAAAGTGCTATATCAGCAGGGCAGGTGTTTTAACACGCTGCTCTATCTACCGTAGATAGCACACGGATTACAGTATAAAAAGGTGGATTATTTAAATGGGCTCGAGTAGGGTGTACGATCGATAGCAAGTGAATTTAAAAACAAAAGGTATGTATGGTATGTGCCATTATAATAGTCAAGTTGACTAAGGGACCGCTCATTATTTCCACCGGAGGGGGGGGGGGGGCCGGGAGCCAAAGGCAAACCACCTCAGAAAAGTATATGACCCCCCCTTCCTATCACATAAAAACCATATGACCCCCCCTGTGTGATTTACCAAAACCATATGACCCCCCCCCCCCCCCCCCCCTCACCAATTTTTGGACAAGAGAGTGTAGGCTAAAGTTGTGTTTGCTTGTCATTGGAATATGCCATTACAAATGTGCCAATATTGAACCACTTGTAAAATTTAATTCAGTATGGATCAAAATGTTGCATTGTTGTAATCATTGTTGCAAATTACAGTGGCGCAGCTAGGTTATTCATATTGGGGGCGAGAAATGAAAATGAACCGACAAGATTTGTGATTCAAGAAATGCGCGCATAGCGCGCGAAAATTTTCGACTTTTGAAAATGCAAAACCATATGACCCCCCCTTCCGATAATCTAAAATCATATGACCCCCCCCTTTTTGCTTGACCAAAACCATGTGACCCGCCCCCCCCCCCCCCTCTTTTCTCCCGGCCCCTCCTCCGGTGGAAATAATGAGCGGTCCCTAATTCAATAATACTGAGATTCGAGTCCGGTTCAAATTGTTAAAGAGTGCGGGTGACTCGGTTTTGGAGGGGGTGGGGGTGGTGTTACTATAATAACTCCATGATTATTCTGATGATGTCTTCCAAACTGGAAGTTAGAAACGGAAGTGAGTGCGTGATGATAGAAGACGGGGAAATGTTGGATTTTTAATGCAGGCAGTCGTGAACTAATATACATTTTTGTATTGTTTTGCCAGTGAAACTTAGGATGATACAGTGTATATACGTGAATACAGTCAGTGCGCCATACGAAATGAATAGACCTACCGACCTTTAAATCTTACGGGCTTTTAAAATTCGTTTGCTCTTCATTGGTTAAAATAACAACTGCCCATCTAAAGTAGCGTTAAGCCATCGGTAAGCAGTGTCGATAAGATAATTGAATCAAAATATTTACACTTCCGATATCGATTCCACGTTCAATGGACTATCATTGGTGATCATCTCTACATCTGAGCATTCATGAAGATGTCACAGAGCGTATCGTTGCCAAGGCATAAGGCCAAGTAAAAATAAAGTAGTTTCTCGTCCCCTCGCGCATCCTTTTTAAGGAATTCTATACTATTAATTTTACGCCTTTATTTTATCCATAACCTTTTTGTTAAAATTTAAGAAGCTATTGGTAAAAAATAAAGGGTTAAAAAGAAGTAAGCCCCCCCCCCCCTAAAAATCACGTTTGTTTAGGGGAGACGTCAAAACTCGACCGCCCGTTGACCGCCGGTTACGGGCGGTTCCGCTCGGTTCTTTCAGGTCAAATGTTTTACTGGTATATGAATATTCGCGCATGCAACACTGAACAACCGCCGGTTGACTTAATGCTCTAATCTGACCAATTTACACTATCAATCTGTTACTTTGCGGTCATAACAGCTCTCTCTATAATCGTTCTATAAAAAAAAACATTCATAGACTTTCGGTATTGATTTTAAAAAGTTAATTGAGCTATAAACAGATTGAAAAAGCCAACCCCAGCGAAAATCAATAGCTGTATTGTACTGGTTGTCAATGAGACTTTTAAGTCTTAAAAGAGCCCATTACTTCAAGATGTTATTGCTCACGTGTGTGACGAGGCACTATCAACCGGTCGTGTTCACCAGAGTGTTACTATTTGACCTCATTATGTGTGTATATTATAACAGACGACACGTTTTGTGAGAACCGGGCGGAACCGGCCGTAACCGGCGGTTGCCGGGCGGTCGAGTTTTGACGTGATCCCTTACATAAACTCCACTTCCACACATAATAATAAGTTACGAAAGTTGAAACACTTATGAAAGGGAAAAGTCTTTGCTACCCATAGAAAGTTTCCCTTTTAAGTTTCAATATCGTGTGTACTTTCCTCATATATAATAGTGGCACTTTTCAAGATCCTATACAAATTAAGTTTCTTCTTTATGAAGCTGCTCTCAAATTGAGATGAAGAAAAAAATGATCGTTTCATGCATCGCGCATGAATTAACTTCCTTGAATTGTTCAAAAGTGCCACTTCGGAAAACAGGCATTTTGGTAAAATGTGACTGTTTTGGGAAAAGTAAACATGATATGGGGTAGCGGTGTGTTGGTAAGCCAAGCGTTTCCCGGATCCCCTTTTCATAAGTGTTTTAATCTCTCAAAACAGTGGCGTAATCAGGTTATATTGAGGGTGCAAGAAACGAGAATGAACCGACAAGATTGTTCTGACTTAAGAAATGCGAAAATTCTCGACTTTACACTTATTTTTTGCTATGATTGAGGTATACATTTTGGCTCTAAAGAAGCTTGTACCCAAAAATATTGCATTTTGGGGACACATGTGCGCGTCCACGCGAACATTGCCATCTGTAGTGACTTTTGACCGTCATAATTCAATGATTCCTCTTGTCAAATGAGCCGACAGTGTGCCCATCTCAACCGACACGACCCTTTTCATAAGTGTTTAGATCTCTCAACCCGTCTTATTTCTTTTTGAACCCTTTCGCATCAGTAGGTAGTTTGATTTGAGTCCAATGAGCATTTTAAAGCAGGTTTTGTGTTAATCCATGAAATAAAAATATATTACAAATGCCTCGTCTTCTTCACCGGGTTAATCTCTAAATGTAAAAGAGCTCAAATTCACTCTTTGGGAGCTCGTGGAGGGACAACTCACTTTAGGAGTGAATTTCGCTCTATTTTGAGTGATGTGCCACTCGTCTGGAGTGATTTTTTCACTCTTTTTAGAGTGATTTTTACCCTGAAAAGAGTGGAAATCACTCTAAAAAGAGTGGAAATCACTCTAAAAAGAGTGGAAATCACTCTAAAAAGAGTGGAAATCACTCTAAAAAGAGTGGAAATCACTCTAAAAAGAGTGGAAATCACTCTAAAAAGAGTAGAAATCACTCTAAAAAGAGTGGAAATCACTCTAAAAAGAGTGGAAATCACTCTAAAAACTCGGAGTGGAAATCACTCTAAAAAGAGTGAACTTCACTCTATAAAAGAGCTGTCCCTCCGCGAGCTCTCAAAGAGTGAGTTTTAGCTCTTTTACATTTAGAGAGTACATCGCGCACCGTACCAATGGCGATTTCGCATCGCGTTTAATATTTAAACAAAAGTGCCCAGCCTCATCATCCTTTTTCCAAAAGTGTAGGACGAGAAACAAGTTATTATTATTATTTGGCCTAATCACCTGTTGAACACCTGTATAATATGTAGCTTAAGATCATCCCCCTATTGTATCCCATGCCATGGATACATATACCTCAGATGGGATATTTCATCGTTTAGCCATTTTGTGGTGATGTTAGTGTCAGTAGTGGTCAGAGTAGTAGTAGTGGCTCCGTTTTGAGATCTGATGAACTCGCAATCAGATGTTGCCTGGTGTCAATTAGTATTTTCGCCTCATTCCAGATGCTGACATTTTTTCTGCAACCGTGGACACTGTGAGTTATTTTACGTTATAAAACTATGACCCGACCTTTTATTAATAATCCATGTTAACTAGTTTGTCTATTATCAGTGACTTTAATAGTCACTGATGATCTTCAAGTGAATGACAAATAAAAAAAGAAACTTCGACGCCGATACGGTTTGATCTTAAAGGGGCACTAAGAGATGTGTTGGAGGCTGCGCCCTCAATTATGATAAAAACTGGGATTAGTATATTTTTATAATTGTATTACATGTATGCACTTACACCTATAAGGATTAAGAAAAATCAGCCCTCTTTGTACAAGAAAACGTCGATTCAAAAATAAATGCTCGTAGAGCCGCAACGAGCATTTTACGTCCGACAGTATCACGCGTGATACATAACGCGAACCATATTTGCATAGAGGGCGTTTTCAATAAATAGCGATGATATTGTTTTAATCAAGTTTTGCTGTGTTTTTGTTAGTAGAAACAACAATAATGGCAATTTTTAATGTTCATCTTGAATTCTGAAGTAAATTTTTAAACATTTAAAATGTTCAATACCACTTAATGTCCCTTTAAATCAAATTCTTCTTGATTCGTATCCTTCACTCTGTATGGATCCCCATGGGGTCATTGGGGAGGGGGCATTTCATAGCAAGTGACGGGGATGATGATAAGCCACATTACACCTCCCTCACCAGGAATGTTGTCTCTGAAATCTGGATGGATATGACCCTTTCTAATTTATCCACACACCCAATTTGCTCAATATGAAATATATAGACACGTGTAAGGCTGGCTATTACTTTAGAATCTTCCACTTTCGAACCCTGATGGGGCATTGGGTGAGAGAGAACGATCACATGGTGAGACCTAGAACTGGAATCGGTCACTCACGGCGTTAGTACACTGATTACTGTTGTTTCTACTAAAATAACACCCAGCAAAACTTGATAAAACAATGTTTTAAATATGTTGGAATACCACCCCTAACCATGTAAAATGCTAGTTGCGGCTCTACCAGCATTTTTGAATCGACGTTTTGTTGTACAAAAAGGGCTGATTTTTTTTAATCCATAGGTGTTACAAGTTCATAGGCCTACATGTAATACAATTGTAAAAATATACAAATCCCAGTTTTTATAATACATTTTTGTAATTGAGGGCGCTGCCTCCACCACATCTCTTAACCCTAACTCTAGTACACCACACGGCAACAGATTTGTTTTCCGACCCCTACAATTCACCAGAAAGGTCACCCGACCCCCCCCTTCCAGCACCAGGGCCCAGATCCTAGCCACAACACCAGGGCTGTCAGTCGACACTCGTCGAGTATATTCGCCTCGTTATATGGCCTGGGTCCGTTTTGTAGCCCAAAACCTGCATGCACGCCAGGTTATAAAAACATTTTTTCCGCCAAGTTGCCGTGTGGTGTAGTAGAGTTAGGGTTAATGCCCCTTTAAGTTTCATCAGAGTAAAATTTCCCTCACCATCGGTTGAAGTGGTTCTATCTCAATTCAATTCACTTAGATGCCTTCGACTCTCAGATTTAATAATCACTATCATTAACGCTTTTCCCATATAAAGGGTTCAACAAAAGAAAGTATACCACTTTGTTTATGTCATTTTGAGTAACTTTCAATTTGTTTTTGTCCAAACATGCTAGATAGGCATTTAGATGAATCTTTCAGGCATAATTTGATACCAAATTTTCCCCCTAACAACAAAGATAAACCATGATTAGCACCATTTAAAGGAAAATATCCCATTTTCAAAAGTCGCATTTCCAATACACAGCACGAGAAGAAAGGGCCAATTGTTAACACACACATATGCCGTATTTATCCCGTACTGATCACCGCGCATATCCCTCAATGCGCGGGCTAATTCAAATGTAAACTGATGCATGGGTGAAGGATTTGAATGTAAAGGAATGTTATGGATGGGGAGAACATGGACAGATTAACAAAATCTTCTCGTGCTGTGTATTGGAAATGCGACTTTTGAAAATGGGATATTTTCCTTTAAATGGTGCTAATCATGGTTTATCTTTGTTGTTAGGGGGAAAATTTGGTATCAAATTATGCCTAAAAGATTCATCTAAATGCCTAGCTAGTCTGTTTGGTCAAAAACAAATTGAAAGTTACTCAAAATGACATAAACAAAGTGGTATACTTTCTTTTGTTGAACCCTTTATATCCATCATGTTTCATTCATGTTGTGTTTCAGATGTTACCCATAACTGCCATGACTGCAATCAAGTTGTTTCTAGCCGTGTGCATTTTGACGGTGGCAGTACCGGTATTATCAGTTTCAGCAGATTTCGCAGATCTTGGTGACTGGGCATCACAGTTGATTCGCAACCTTGGACTTGAAAAGAACGACGATTCTGGTGGTGGAACATATGAATTAGGTAATTTTCACAAATGGGAAAGGGGGAAAATCCAAACTTACCCAGACTTCCAACCCGGATACGTATGGCATTGCTGTAGTATTGTGGGTTGTGACCACAACATAACGCGCGTAGCGAGCTTTGGCAGAGCAAGGGGAAGGGGGTGGCAGAGCAGGGGGGGGGGGGGGGGGGGGCTGGAGGGGGGATGGCTGGAGGGGGCTCATCAAAGTCGGCTTCAACTCCATTAGGACCTCAATTGCGTTCCTCTTTCCATGTTCTTCCCCCTTATTTGTTCACCTCCCTCTCGTCCCCATTTTACCCATTAGCCATTAAAGGCATATTATGTGATCTTTTCCAGGGGGCGCCTTCTATCCATGACTTTTTTTTTAGAAAGTAGATTTTCTTACAGATTTACATTACTGATCATAAATCATGAATATGTTCCGAGTTACAGATGAGCGATACGATTCCTAATGAGTGAAAATAGAGTGAAAATAAACTGTCCGCGCGGACAATCTATTTTAAAAACCATGATTTTGAAGTAATTAGGAATCGTATCGCTCTCTAAGAATATATTTATGATTTATGATCAGAAATGTAAATCTGAAAGAAAATCCACTTTCTAAAAAAACACATGGATAGGGGGCGCCCCCTGGAAAAGATCACATAATATGCCGGGGATGGGGTGCGGTGCATATAGTCTACTTTCTAACCCCTTCTCCCTCCCCACGTCACTGAAACCTGATGAACATTAATGCCAGTAACAAGCAATGACCTTACCAATCCCATGAAATAACTTTTATTTGACATTTGTTATACAGATCGAGAGCTCCAGGAAATATTGGAAGAATTCAAAAGATCCGCGGACCAGATCTATGCCGACACCCTTACCCGTACCAAAGAACTCTATAAACTAAATACCCATGAAGACCCTGTGCCCCGTCACCGACGCCGACAGAGAAGATCAGTTGAAGATAGAGGTAGGTCATGGAGGAGGCACACTGATTGATATGATTGGTAAGGTGTATAAAGGGGTCCTAGCTCCTCCCCATCAAAAAACAGTTTTATCTATGTTAATGCATTTGACTATAAGAGCACTTCTGTGTTGTAAGTTTGCTATTTACCACATTTTGCTATATACTGTAGATAGCAGCACGGCAGTTTTATCTATGTTAATGCATACGGTAGTTGACTAAGAGCAGTTCTGTGTTGTAAGTTTGCTATTTACCAGTTTGCTATCTACTGCACGAAAATCCACCAAGAAAATGTCTGTTAATTTATGGAAAAAAACAGCCATAGCAAGTGAGATTTAGTGCCACTTTTTTTTCTGTATAAAAATTGGTAAATGGCACAATTTCTTATCGTTGCATTGTCTCAAGGCCAACAAATTAGGTATCAAAATGTGCCTAACAATTTGGTGCATCTTTCTAGCTGACAATTATTTAAATCCATCAAATATTTTTGGAAATATTAAAGTATATGCTAGGGGGAACTTACATATTTTGATGGGTGTATATGTTAATGCCTTTGACTAAGAGCAGTTCTGTGTTGTAAGTTTGATATTTACCAGTTGACTATCTACTGTAGATAGCACAGCAGTTTTATCTATGTTAATGCATTTGACTAAGAGCAGCTGTGTTGTGAGTTTGCTATTTACCACAGTTTGCTATCTACTGTAGATAGCACAGCAGTTTAATCTATGTTAAAAAATATTTGACTAAGAGCAGTTCTGTGTTGTAAGTTTGCTATTTACCCGTTTAATATTTACTGTAGATAGCACAGCAGTTGTATCTATGTTATTGCATTTGACTAAGAGCAGTTCTGTGTTGTAAGTTTGCTATTTACCACAGTATGCTATCTACCGCAATTTTGCTATCTACTGTAGATAGCACAGCAGTTTTATCTATGTTAATGCATTTGACTAAGAGCAGTTATGTGTAGTAAGTTTGCTATTTACCCATTTGCTATCTACTGTAGATAGCACAGCAGTTTTATCTATGTTAATGCATTTGTCTAAGAGCAGTTATGTCTTGCAAGCTTGCTATTTAACATATATAGTTTGCTATCTACTGTAGATAGCACAGCAGTTTTATCTATGTTAATGCATTTGTCTAAGAGCAGTTATGTGTTGCAAGCTTGCTATTTAACATATATATAGTTTGCTATCTACTGTAGACAGCAGTTTAAGATTAGTTGTCGAAACCCGTATGTTTCCTACTTGGGATTTTCAAAATGAAAATTCAACACAAGGTATCTATTGCCGACTGCAATGTTACAACATGTTTTTTCCCCACAACTGTATATATATACCTTTAATTATTTTAGCAATTTTGTGAGTTTGCAACACTATACAGGGTGTCTCAGAAAACCTGCAACTTATTTTGAAGGAGCTCTATTTTTATTTTTACACAACAGATTACAATTGTGTTTGCACATTCTGAAAACCGTAAAATCTCTACCTTTTATTTATAACATAAATCCAAGATGTCACATTCGCTTTCACAATTACGGGGTTCTCTATTCAACACCAGGCCACGCAGATATGAATAATAATTAGCAGAGAGATGTTTTACGAAATTATTACCTATTTACACCTCCATTAATAAAACAATTGATATAATGAGAGTAGAGTATAGATGAATAAATAACTATTAATATACTAGTTAGATTTTAAAATGTTAATGTTTTAACTCTGCCGCGGTAACATTTAACATTAAAATGTTACCGCGGCAGAGTGGAAGTTGAATTCAGTGACGCGTATGACGTTTGCCTGATTAATTATTCATATACCTGCGTGGCCTGGTGTTGAATAGAGAACCCCCACAATTACGCATGATGGTCAATGAGAGGCGTGTCAGAAACACATTCAGCCGATTTCATGCAAATAAACATGGTGTTGCAGCTCTGTAAATCACTTGATACAATTTCACCCACAGCATTCATCCCTTTATGATTTGTAAATAAATAATGTTTGCATTATTTATGTACAATATTTAACAATAAATATGTATTTTATTAACATTGTTGGTACTTAAATATTGTCAACTTTTAATTAAGATAATAATGCACAAGTCTAATGAGTAGTAACAACAAAAGAACATACATTATTACTGATTAGATTGATACACACAATTTGTTATGATTTGAACAAGCTCTATTTATATGTTCATAAACTTTGCTTCAGGAAATTTAAAAGAACGGATGTTGCTACTTAACCATTTGTATTAACATAAATTCGGAGGAGCAGATTTTTACGGTTCATATTGAGTCATAAGGCTGCTAGCAATGTAGCAGTTTAATTTTCTGTCAACTCGGTTGAACTGGTTTTCAATATAATATACTTGATCCCACAGATTTCACAATGTTGATTATTTATTCACACTTGAATTTTGGAGATTTTTTAAAAGGCTTCTAGAATGTATAATTATGATTACAATCCGCAGGCTTCTCGTTACATTGCGTTTTCGCGTCTGGGGACGCAATATTTTTGCTAAAAACGCAGTAAATTTTAAAGTGGACTCTGGACGCAATAATTCTTAATCGTGCGTCAAGATAATTTTGCACGTGTAAGCTAACAAATATCAGTTTTCGTGACAATCCGAACCAAAATATACTTGGTAATAAAATATTAAATATTCTCGGTCTTCCTTGTACAACTCTCGACCAACGTCAATGTTTTCACCTCATCTACAAATGTTTTCGTCGTGTCCGTACTCCGTAGTCGTCGTTGAATGCATACATTAAAACAAAACAAATAGAGTAGACAATTGTTAGACATTTCAGCGCTGTAGTTCCCGTATAACCACTCCGTATCCGATTCCGAAGTCACAATTCGAAAATTCCATTTTTGACTTGGACCCCATAATTTTTTCTTGGACCCCATAATTTTGAGAATTGGTAGATTATGGGGTCCAGTGGACCCCATAATATTTTACCTAACGAGAAGCCTGGTGGTGAGAAAGTGTAACTAAAATTCCGTCAATATTAGTTGCTTTTCCGTCAAATCGGTTGAACAGGTTTTCAACATACCTTTCTTTACGTGCATATATTTGAAAACAGATTAACAAATCTTAATTATCATTTCATCTCGTAAATGAAGAGATCCTGGGGTTTCCAGAATGTATAAAAATGATTAAAATCCATGGCTCAACTGTCAAAATATGTGGCAGGTTTTCTGGGACACCCTCCTGTAGGTAGCATTTTATCTTGAAATTGCATATGTATGAATATGATGATATTTAGTTGTAAGTTTGCCATATACTATACATGTACAGAGTGGTTCCCCAAAAAGGTGTAACTTTTCAGAGACAGATTTCCGAACATTTTGGAGACATGATATCATAAGAGTATTTTAACCCTAACCCCCCTGAGTGCTAAAAAATGCTAATCCAAAGTCCCTCTCCAAACGCATGCGCCGTCGGTTTTCGATGACGTAGTCAACCGAGCCTATATAATGAGTGCAGTATACTGCACGAATGTGTAGCTGAGGGCCGTGGCTTAGTGTTAGGAAGGTGGGGCTCGAGAACGGAGGGTCCCCGGATCGAATCCCGGCAGGTTCCCGGAGATTTAGTTGGTGTTTATTCCTCGAAAATTGTGATCCCGGTCAAAAATCCTAAACCGGGGTTAGGGTTATGGTAAAAAAAAAAAAAAAAAAATTTCGTGTTCTATTAACCCTAACCCCCCTGAGTGCTAAAAAATGCTAATCCAAAGTCCCTCTCCAAACGCATGCGCCGTCGGTTTTCGATGACGTAGTCAACCGAGCCTATATAATGAGTGCAGTATACTGCACGAATGTGTAGCTGAGGGCCGTGGCTTAGTGTTAGGAAGGTGGGGCTCGAGAACGGAGGGTCCCCGGATCGAATCCCGGCAGGTTCCCGGAGATTTAGTTGGTGTTTTTTCCTCGAAAATTGTGATCCCGGTCAAAAATCCTAAACCGGGGTTAGGGTTAACATATTTTTAAACTGCAATATCTTGGGCATATGGTGAAAATGGCTTTGAATTTAAAGCTATAATTACAAAAATGTAGCCAAAAATTGTAAGAAATCAGTTGTCCACAAGCAAGCCAATGAATGACTTTGAAAACATGTACTAGTTTTAGACAACGGTATCTTGGAACTCAAGGCAACTTTAACAATTCTGTTATGATAAGTCATCGTATGTGTTGAAAACCACATGGAAACTGAACAAACGATTAAGAAATTGCAACATTTCAAAGACTTGTCACAGCTGGTGCTTTTCAACTTGAGTCTATGAGAATGCTGAGATGCCATTTTACATAATAGCACCATATTTGCCTAAGATATTGCAGTTTATACAAATTATGCAAAAATATTCTTGTGTTTCCAACATTTTAAGAAACCTGCCTTTGAAAAAAAGGGCACCCTCGTTTACCACTACCACTTCTCTATAGATAACATTTTTTTACCACTTGGTAGGTAGCAATAACATCAGACAGTCCAGGAAAACTTTCATTCAAGTTTGCTCATATGATTGATCCAGACAGTACGGACAAGAAAATAATTGTAAAAATACACTCATTGTTTTATTTCCCCGTTTTGTTTGGCTTTATTTCATCTTTCACGTTGACTATCTACTGTAGATAGCAGTTTCGAATCGAACTCAAAACATACCTTATTTGCATCTGCAATAGTTGCTACGAGTTCTGTTGTGTATTAAAGGATACATCATCATTTCAAACTTTAATTAAAAGCAACTCAAAGCAGCTATTGCAGTCGATCAATTCTTGCACTATACCACACAGTGATAGAGAAGTCCCCAGTTAAAATAGCTAGCATGGTATGTGTTTTATATGTCTGAATCTGATTTAAGGGGGCTGGCTGTCAACCCTAAAAACATGAAATTTATCAAGCACTGTAACTTTTGAACTATTAATGTGATATATATAAAAGTATACATTTTTGGAAAGAAAATGAGTCGGAGAATCCATTTTTGGCATCAAATTTTACTAAACATGCTGATTTGCTGAACAAATTGGCTCAACATTTGCTGCAAACGTAGCAAATTCAGTTTTTGGTAAAAAATACTGAAATTGAAACAAAATCACATTTTTGGCATGTTTTGGTTCATTTTTTAAAAACCTAACCTTTTTATGTCAAAACAAAAAATTCCGTCCTATGGAAGTGCCTTTAGATGATTTTGGTGCAATTTCAGCATTTTTGTAAAATAATTTTACAAAATCAGCATTTATTGTGACAATTTTTTACCAACAACCCCAACAATGGATTCTCCAGCTCATTTCCTTTCCAAAAATGTATACTTTTATACACATCATATTGTTCCAAGGTTATAGCCCTTGATAAATGTCATGTTTTTAGGGTTAACAGCCCCCTTAAACTGAGGTGACTTGAAGTTGTAGGGCTTGTGCTGATAGAAATATTTTGCACTGACACCTAACTACACCTATCTAAACACAAACAGTTCCTGACCATGTTAGTTAATTAAAAATCATTTATCTGTACCTTAAATCTGAGAAATGCATTTAGCAAGCAAATGTCTTTCCCATATTTTGACATCTCATTCATTAAAATTTAATGGATACTTTTAAAGTTACAATACTTGAATTAACCACCACACCTAATTAGAAACAAAATGGTAAATTTATTGATATGATTGCCTAGTGAATACTCAGTAATGACAATTTGTGTGCAATGAATCACAGCTCACCATTCATCTATACATCATGCCTGACCGGTATCAACAGCACAGTGTTCAATATAAATCAATGACATCCCATAGAAAAAAAGGATTTGCAACAATCTTTTGTTGTTGTCAGGGCTGTATACTTAAAGGGGATGTGGACTCTCAGGTACAGCCTCCGTAAAACTGCCATAACTTAAAATACCTCCAAAATCATGAAAATCACATTTTTAGGAGGAAAACAAAATCATATTTGTTGGCATTTTTTGGTCTATAACTCAAAAAATAAATAAGATATTAAAAAAAAAGCACCCTGGGGAATGTTATCAGGATTATCATAACCCTAGTATGACAAAATGTGACAACATATATTTTGAGTTATCTTTGCAGAACCTAAAATGGGTCAAAAAATAATTTTCTCCAAAATGTTCAATTTCATTATCATGGTTGGATTCATTGAACCCTTTTCTGCAAAAAACTGTATAGTATATACTAGTATAAAGATGAAATGAATAATGAAGAAGTTACGGCAGTTTTACGGAGGCTGTACCTGAGAGTCCACACCCCCTTAAAGCATCATAACTTTGAAAGTATCCACTCAAATCTTTATAAATGAGGTATCAAATTGCAGAGAGGAAATTTGCTGCTCATTTAGTGTATACTTGTATCTAAGATACAGACAGAAGTTTTTTGTTTTACCGGTTCATAACTTTTTTGAAAATACATTGATGATATCATTTAAGCTGTTTTAGGCTTCGATTGGTCTTAAAAACTCCAGAAAATATGCTTCATACAATGACCTGCCCATTTTGAGGGTGGCAATTTTATAAAATCAAAACCCAAAACTGTGGGTATTTCATTTACTAAACGGAATTTGTCATTTTAGAAAACGGAAAACTTGTGTCTCTAATCTTAGATTTTTGATACAGATTACTGATTTTAAAGTAGCTATACAGAGTGGTCCAAAAAAAGGTTTACACTTTTTTAAGATGCATATTTCTCGAAATGGACGAGATATCTAAAAATTGTTAAAAATGATCTTAAACGCCATTATCTTAGTGATTTATGGTAAAAACGGCGTTGAAAATGAAGCATAAATAAAGAAATGGCGACAGTTTAATGAGAAATAGGTGGCTCAAAAGAGGAGTTTATATAGAAACATCAATGACTGCCATAGACTTACGTGTGGACAAACTTGTATTTGACAAGTTTTCTTTAAATTGACGCTATTTTTTAATTTGAGCTTTAATTTCAACGACGTTTTCATCATACCAACAAGATATTTTAGTTTAGGAATATATTAAAATAATTTAAACATGTTTCCCTAATTTTGATAAATTTGCCTCTAAAAAGTGTAAACCTTTTTTTGGACCACTCTGTACATAGTAGTACCTGGTCAGGAACTTTTTGTGTTAGTGTATACAGTACATCTCTAAATAGAATGTACAACGACATTGCAACGACATTGCAATGACATTGCAATGACATTGCACTGACATTGCACTGACATTGCAATGACATTACACAATGCCTTGCGATGTAATCCGATTAGTGCACTGACATTGCACTGACGTTGCAATGACATTGCACTGACATTGCACTGACATTGCACTGATGTGCGTTGAAATTGTACATTCTATTTCGAGCTGTACTGTAGGACCCATCTCCAATAGCTGCCAGGTGTAATAAACAGACTGGAACTCTATATAGTCTATTTGGCCATCACGAGACCGTGACGTAACCGCGTATTCTACTAATTGCAGCACATAACGCACGCGCCTTCTCGCGGCGCTGGCGTATACACACGAGCGTTGAAAGGCGGAAGATACATACGTGTGCGTAAAGGCTGCGCCTGTTAAGTTACGTCACTATCCAGAGGAAGACAAATAGAGTATAGTGTAGTCTTATAAACAAAAAATAGTACAGAGCAGCAATTGCTGATAAGGTATTGTAGCAATAACTCCTCTTTGCATTTTTTTAAAACTTTCAGATGAAGATGGTACTTTGGATGAAATGGAAGGTAAGTATCGTAGTATACACAGTACCGTAATTTTATTCATAAATGTCATAATTAAAATTCAAAATTTCAATAAAAATAAAATGTAAGCTTTTATATAGCGCTTTTTCCAATTAGGCTCATAGTGTGAACATTTAATCCAATACATCAGTATCAGTAAGCTTCACTCACATGGCTGTGTCATACAAATACTAATAATTGCACGTCTCAGACACTTTGATTGTGATTATCCCCAAAAAGCTCCAAATATAACACCTGGGTGGAGAGAGGCAAGTGCGCTAAAGTGTCTTACCCAAGGACACAACACATTGCCAGCAGTGGGACTCGAACTCACAACCTTTCGATTATGAGTGCCGTGCTCATTCTATTGGACCACACATGCCCATTATAATAAACTTGGAAGACCTTATTGTGTCATAGAAAAATATTGTCATTTATATTCTCTTACAAAATATATTACTTGCATTGCTATTGTCCATCATTTTAAAATAAAAATATATTTAAACCTATAAATAGATTACACCTTTCTAAAATGAGGTAAGGTGAGGAAAGGAATCCTGTTCTATAGGCACATGGAGCTCTAAGGTAGGGTTGGTCCAACATTTTTTTCTTCAAATTTTCCTATTTCAAACAATGCCAAAAAATATTAAACAATATAAGAAGATTTGAAACTTGTTTAAAAAATGTTTACACATGTAAAATTGTTCAAGATTTTACATTCCCCATCCCCCCCCCCTCCGAAGTAGAAAAAGGTTTTACCCTTAGCTTAAATTAAAATTTATTCTTACAACCATCGATATTGGCACCTCAGATTATCTCTAAATAAAGGGGTAAAAAAAAGTAAGTCCCCCCCCCCTTAAATATGATCCTGTTTGTTTGCATAATTCCTCACACCTATTGTAAAATTGAAACGTTTATCAAAAGACAAAAATGCTTGGCTACCCATTGCAAGTTTTCTTTTTTCAATAGCATGTTTACTTCTTCAAACACATTCACATTTCCCAAAAATGATGTTTTCAGAAAAAGTGGCACTTTTTAAAATCTTATGCAAGAAAGTTACAAAAATGTCTCCAGTGCTGTTTAAATTTAATTTGAATTGTCTATTCTTAAAGTAAAAGAAAGTCTTTTCTTTCTTTAGCTGGTCCTTATTTGAAATTAAAAACAAAATGATTTCATTTCATTCACAACTAGCCAATTCATGTCAATAACTTCATTTTGGGGAAATGTGACTGTTTTGGGAAAAGTAAACATGGTATTGAAAAGGGGAAACTTTGTGTGGGTAGCCAAGGTTTTTTCGTTTCATAAATGTTTCAATTTTTCAAAACGCATAATTGTGTGTGGATTTATACACAAAAACTTGTATAGAATCTTGAAAAGTGCCACTTTTTTTTAAAACATCATTTTTGTGAAATGTGACTATTTTGGGAAAAGTAATAATGATATTGAAATGGAAAAACTTTCTATAGGTAGCCAAGTGTTTTTGCTTTTCATAAGTGTTTCAATCTCTCAAAACGTCCAACTATGTGTAGAGTTATGCAAACAAATGTGATCCAATAGGGGGGGGGACTTACTTATTTTGACCCCTTTAGTAGCACATTGTCATTCGGTAAAAAAACACCAGAGCCCCTGAAAATATTTTTAAGCAAAATATCCTTTGTACTCTTTAATTTAAAGACAAGTTCTAAACATGTTCTAGGACAATAAACATTTTTTCCACCAAACAATATAATAAAAGCTGTTAAATGCCTAAATAAATCACTATTTGAACAGTTAGGGGTCGTCCATAATTTTTGACATTTACATACGTACAAAGCGTACATATCAGGGGGGAGGGGGTTAAAAATATACCCTAAGCGTACATAACTTAAATGGCGATCTTGAGAGGCGGGCATTTGTTATCAAGCCATGACAATTTCGCCATTTATTACGTACGTAACTCGAGGGGAGTAAAAAGTTACGAACGCTCTGTACACATGTGAAAATGGCGATAATTTTGGACGACCCATTAAGTAACACATTAACATTTATATGGAATGTACCAATGCGATGTTTATTCAAATGTGCCCAAATTTGTAGATATTCAATTTCCAGAAGTCTTACCATCCACACCCAGTAAAATCTTGAATACAGGTGCACAGTTACTTTCTTCGAGGAATTTGAAAAACAAACCCAAATCCATATGATAGTCTCTTCCTCCTCTTACATCAAATACTTTCTCCTCGAACCCTTGAAAACATCTTAAGTCATCTATATTTCTAGCAATTTCACCCTCTTTCAACGAAACATCTTCCCTGTCTTTACACGAGATTTTCTTCCAGTTCCAATGCCTTATCTGTGCCCACATTTCCTCGACGTCATCTTTAGGCCCCTCTATGCAAATAATTCCTGGCTTACCGGGTAAGCAAAAACCAGTTAATGACTGCGACCCACCCATGTCCAGGATATTCTTCCGTTTGATCTTGCTGTAAATATGATGGCTATGTATCCATAGCCTTGTGAATGTATCGTCTGTCTTTGCCTCCATTGCCTTTGACTTTTTAGCTACTGCCGCTGCATTTGTTTCACTAAGAGTCCGTGAACGTGTAACGTAACCAGCAATGTTGTCCTGAACCCACTGGACCACCTCGCCTACACACAGCTCTCCACGATCCATGTCCATAAGATGTTCCATCAAATCATCATTTAGCTCCTTTTGTAATTGTCTAGAGAGAGCATCTGACCTGACAAAAACCTCCGGTAACTCATTGGGGTAGTGGCTAGCAAGCTGGCTGCAAATCTCCACATCACACTGAAAAAATTGTAAAAAATGACAGTGTCAAATTATCAAAATGATTGACCGGTAGTACGACCTATGCTATAAACATCAATTGCCAGATAGGACTTACAGAAACGTTGCCAATATCTTGATGGAACATTACCGGAAGGTAGAGAGCTGTGCATAGATGTTGCCGTCTAATGGGTGCAGGGACTTGTTCAACGTCTGACATAACATGTATCGCATCGCAAAATGTGACACAAAACAGCACTGTTTGCGACGCAACTGTAAAGTGGCGTCGCATATTTTGCGATGCAGTATTTTGACTAAGAAGTACGAAAAATGTCCAAGTTCTTACTTTAATTGAGAAATACCTTCAAGTAAAATGCGTATAATGTACATGTACCGTTACTTGTTGGAGATATTCAGTTAATTATAACTTAATCATGGAGTTATTAGTAATAACTCCTTGTTATAATTTAGTTAAAAAAATATTTATGTGCGCTATTTTATTGCCTATAAAAACTGCGACACACAATTTAGGAATTGCCACACAAGTCAAAAAGTGTGTAGCAGTTTTTGCTATGCAAAAATAAAGCCGAACATCTGACGTTGGACTTGTTGCTGGTCACGTGGACACTTTCTTTATTTTATATAGGGTGTATTTAGAGAACTTTGAACTAAATGAAGCTTTACTTGGACACAGAAATCCAGACACTATTATTCTTAGTGCTGTTATCGAGATCTTTTTTTCATGTCGACATGTTGCTATTCTAGAATCTCGATATCGACATGATGTCGACATATTATGATCCAAATACCAAGCCGATTGTCCCCGCAAATAATGTCCGCGATAGTATAGAATATATCCGCAGATCGAAAATATCGCTAAGTCAATGTACACAAGTTAAAAATCCTTTAGTATAATACGCCATGATCATTAATTCGCCGATTTTCTACATTCTTTTATTACAAAATCATTTTGAAACAATGTCAAACATTACGGACGGTTTAATGTCAATTATATCGACATCCCAAAGTTGATATCGACATGTCGGGATAATAGCCCTAATTATTCTCAAGATGTTTGCTCTCCGGAGGGCTTCCCGTCAACGCCGAGCAAAGCTTTAAACACATATCCGCAATTTCTTTCTTCTAAGAATTTGAACAACAAGCCTAAATCCATGTGGTTGGCCCTTCCGCCTTTGACATCAAATATCTTCTCTTCAAACCCCTGAAAACACCTCAGGTCATCTATACACTTTGCAATTTCACCGTCATTCAGCGACACTTCCTCTATAAGCTTGCACGAGATCTTCTTCCAGTTCCAGTGCTTGACGTGTGCCCACATCTCCTCAACCTCATGTTTAGGTCCTTCTATGCATATAACACCAGGTTTACCCGGGAGACAGAAACCAGTCAGTGAACCTGATTCACCCATGTCAAGAATATTTTTCCGCTTGACCTTGCTGTAAATATGATGGCTATGAATCCAAAATCTCAAGAACGTGTCCTGGGACTTGTCCTTCTCGGCCCTAGACTTTTTCGATGACGATGCAGCTTCATTAGGTTCACTGAGGGTCCGTGAACGTGTAACGTAACCAGCAACGTGTGCCTGAACCCACTGGACCACCTCGCCTACACACAGCTCCCCATGATCCATGTCCATAAGATGTTCCATCAAATCATCATTTAGCTCTTTTTGTAATTGTCTAGAGAGGCTGTCTGATCTGGCGAAAACTTCCGGTAACTCATTGGGGTAGGTGCTAGCAAGCTGGCAGCAAATCTCCACATCACACTGAAAAAGTATTTGTAATAATAAGTAATGCGCACTGTGAGACAAGCAAAAATTCAAAGAATGAATTAAAGGTATATTATGTGATCTTTCCAGGGAACGCCCTCAACATCAAAAAAGGAATCGTATCGCTCTGTAACTTGGAATGTATGTACGATTTATGATCAGAAATGTAAATCTGCAAGAAAATCTACTTTCTAAAAAAAATAATGAATAGAGGGCGCTCTCTGGAAAAGATCACATAATATGCCTTTAAGGAACTTCATGGCTATAGACATGTTCAAATTAAGTGATCATCCAGGGTTTCTGAAGCCCAAACATATGCATGCTGGTGGATAACCTAAATTGCAATGCAGATTGTTGGTTGACCATACAATTTTGAATAATTGTACTGTAGTTACTTTGGTGGACAACCAAAAAACTTTGGTTGCATAACCTGATTTCATAAAATAGTTATCTGTTGGAAAACCTGATATTTTTTTAAAATTTGAACACTGGCTGTAGATGTAATTTCTTGGTAAAATAAAATATAAATATTTCAAAATTGTACTATCAATGTAAAGAGTTTACAATTGCACACATCTTCAGATGTTTTAAATTATATACGTCTTTCATATATTCTTGTTCATTGATTGGTTAAAAATGGGGCACTTGGAACCCTTGCCCCCACCCAAATGAAATCAATCGGTGTGGGTGTGGAATGGAGCCCCCACCCCCATTTCAAGTCACTGCCCCTACTTCCCCCCCCCCCCCAAATGAAAAAGTCTAGTTACGCCACTGGCAATCAGGTACAGGATTGGTCATTATTGAAAAGAGTTGATGGAAGAGTCTAACAAAATGTGGTCTGTATGCAGAGATTGATTCTGTTGCAAGTCAGTGATGAATACCTCTCCACCACGCTATTGATGGTCAGTGGAGCGGATAACTCTCATGGAGCCAACTTCAAAGCTTCTTTTTTACTCTATATCCACCTTCACATTTTGTTACTGCCCCACCTTTGAGATATACATGTACCCCTTGGAATACTTGCTCTGCCTTTTTTCTTCTCTGGCATTATCCCCTGAATGACGGCCTACCTTTGGGTCATCGATATGTATCTTGATCGTGAAGGATATCTGTCGAGGTACTGCTTCCATCTCTCCATCGATGTGTTTCTGTACATCCGATAAGACACTTGGGTCATCTACGGAGAATTCACTAGGAAACATGCTGTTTAGCATTTCAACCTCAGAGAGCTGAAGCTGTAAGCACTCATTGATATCAGGGTCGGCATCTGCCATAGTGTCTGTATCATGAAAAAGGAATCAATTGATCAATGAAACCAATATTGATCATTTACCTAAGATGGGAATAAGAAATGCAATTTAGTCTTTATAAAAATAAGTTCTTAAATAAGGCATAAAAAAAAAAATGTTTGGTTGCCCTCCTCCAGAGAGAAAAAATTGTGGGTCGGTCGGTAGATAGGTCCCCCCCCCCCCCCCCATACCAGGCTTCGACAAAAAGTGCAATTTATACATGGAATGTATAAACCAATCTTTTTTACTTACGTTTGATAAATTTGACTTCAAAACATTTCATAACATTTATTTCTACATCTTTGGGACAATATATGTCCAAAATTATGAAATTTTCGAAGCTAAAAAGTATTTTAAAAAGTCTCATAGTCATTAGGCTATCGGTAATGAATTCAAAGTTTCCTGTTGGAGGTTTTGAAAACCTGACGAGGTCGCTATTCATTATTCATTATTTAGCATTATTCATTATTTAGCATTACATTAAGATTTGCCGTAATTCAACTTACGATAAGCGACTATTTCATCAAGTACCTTTTATTTTGCATAGTATATTAAAGAGGGGTCACCCAGACCATTGATGAATTATCTGCTGCAATAGACAAATACAAATCATGGACTATGGGTGAAAAAATTGCTCTGGCCCACGGCGTATGCTAAAAGTAGCCCAAAATTGCCAAGTCAATAGGCTTTTGAGAACCTAGGAAATAAGCGGGCGACAGGCGCCGTTCAGCGCCCGTCGGACGGCAAAAGGCGCCCGTATTGGCAAAAAATGAAGAGTACAGGCGCCTATAATTTCACCATTTTGGCGCCCGTTGTCAGACCTGGTTTGACACGAAGGAATTCATAATTGTTTGTTTACATCTTCTTACGATCGCGCGCCATTTTGTTATGATTCCTCGTGTCCGTGGTGCACCACTAGTTTTATTCCAAGTCATTTTGTTGGCGCTTTTTCGTAACACTCAGCGACATGGAAACAAGACTAGCATCAAATGTGACGTCAATTACGTCATGATTATAAAATTCTCCAACCTGCGCAGAAATCCGCCATTTTGAACCAATTTTAAACCGACGGAAAAAATTCTGCGCAATTACATGTAAAGCAATGGGGATTTTGACTCAGACGAAAACGAAATATTAACTTTCCGATACATCTAGATTTATCACACTTTTTCTAGTTATTTGAAGATGAAACTCTATATTTGTTGGTTTGACTTTGATGGTACGTGAGCAAATATCAAGTAGGGAATATGTTTGCGTCAGTATTTGCGACATATTTGTGCAATAGCATTGCAAATCTTCAAAAATTTGTCGAATTTCTCGGAGATTGATGATGCTTTGTAAGCTTTCATACAATACTCCCGGGTTTGCGATTGTAAACAAAATACGACGTCAAATCTGATTGACACAGGAATAATGAATAATGAAAACGTTGACGCGGCAGGGTAAATTGACGCGCGCGGCAACAGGAAACTATGAATTCATTACCGACGGCCTTATGAATTGAAGTGACAATGAAGTAAAATCAATTGAATAACAAATGATGAAATGATTGATTAATGACTATACTCTTCGTCAGAATGATTTGCCGGTTTTGAGCGTACAAAATTTAGTGTCTGTTGCTTGCTGTTCAAAACGTAAGCATGCATGCCCGCCAAAATATAACGCAAGTAATTAACATGGTGACACAGTACGCGTCGAAGATCACACGCACATCATGTACATGTTATAGTATTAATGTTCATTACATAGTAGTGCTGTTATTGATTAAACTTTGTGTGTCGATATACAGTCGTAAAAAACCTCTGACATACGGTATCGCTGATTACCGATATAGTTTTAGGAGTTCCTTTAGTATACCCTACCACTGCATTTCTTCAATGGGGACTTTTAACCACTGCATGTCTTCAATGGGGACTTTTAAAGAACGACCCATACACTTACACAGTGAGGAATACAAATGGTAGGGTATTCTAAAGCTTACCCTAGTTTTAATTTCAATATTATGACTAGTATTTCACATATTCTGTAGATCCGTTACGGATCCGTACCGATCAAAATCGGCCGATAAAGCCCGATTGGTTCTGAATCTGGATCGGGGGAAATATCCCTCCCTGTCAACCAAACAACCCCACCAATTAAATGACAAATGGACTATGAAAGGCAAATCGCTCACAGCAACTCGACAGATTGAATGACCAGTTGCCCACGATTTGGACTGAAATCAACTGCAGTGATTCAGGCCTAAAAACTATAAAAAGACCTGTTCCAAATGTTTGGCAAGTCGCATGACATGCATGAAATGAGTTCGCCACTGACTTGATATGATTGGGATTGCATTATTCTAATAATAATCTATTATAACTTTAAGTATAATATTGAACAACAAATTATGACGTAGTCGTAAATATAAAAAATACGTCATCGGGAGCGACCCGGATCGCAAAGCGACCGTAGTATGTTATCAGCATAAGGGATTCTTAATCTGACTATATAGGCATATTATTATATTAAATAAGCTTATTTAAGCTTATTTTATGATTTCATATTTTGTCATCACACATTTCAGCATAATAATTATTTAGTAAAGAAAAATAGGCTATACATACATATAGTTAATTAAAAATCAAGAGTTGAAAACTAACTTACCAAGGCTTGTAGCTGCATAAAGTCATTAAGTAAATAAACCAAATTTATTGGGACTTGTTGTTGACTGTTTTAGCACACTGCACACCACCATGCCACACACACGCCACACATTGATTTGTTTTGATTTTTAGACCATCTACCTAGGACAGTGGAAAAAAATCAACAGACAATCATTGGTTTGTCAAAAAAGAAGCTTAAAACCAAAGCAAATAACTAACTTCAGCATTATTACTAAATGTAAGATATAAATCATAGCAACAACGATTGAAAATCTAGTATCCACAAATTTTACAAATATGAAAATAAAATATTTGACAAACCTAAAGGGTTTTAAATCAGCTGTTTTGTTTGGTAAAGACAGCTCGTATGACACTAAATTTTCAATTTTGCACACACTATATTTTGGAGATTTTGACGTGGATTTGACATTTCAACGTCTGCAGTAACGTAAACCGTAAGTGTGCAATACATTTAACATTTTATAAAGAACCATTGAATTGTTGTTCAAATGGGATTGACAGTCAATAGTATAGACGTCTTCAAAGTTGAAGTTGGTACTATTTTGGAAGAAGAAGAAGAAGAAGAAGGTAGACCAGCGCTTATCTGTGAGCCGAGCCGTTCATATTAAACATGTAGTGTAAACATGTCATCTCATGATATTCAATCCTAGGTCTAGGAGGTGTCCAAATTAGCCCACTGATATAGTGGGCAAACATGGCCACCAAGACAAAATGCGTAATAAATTCACTATTTTTCATGTTTGAAACCCAAAATAATTGTTCCAATGGAATAAAAATCTGCTGGGGAAAGGTTTAATTTAAGTTTGATTTCCTGTTTTAATTAAGCAAATTATGATGTTTGTTGAAGAGATGAAGGGCAGGCAGTTGGTGATTTTGGTGTTGGGAGGCTTGATATCTCCCAGCACTATATCTGGGGGAGCTCACTAGCCAAAATGATGTCATAGGTACTTGTAGCCAATTAAATACAAGGGGTGTGTGAGGGGTGTGTCCGAGACATCCACTCAGTATCAAGCAAAAGTTTTGTCTATTGTATGATATTGGGCCATTGGCAGTGACGTTTGCTTGCCTTTTTTTTTGGCTTTGTGAATCAAAAATAATGCATACATTTTTTAAAAAAACCTAAAAAGCTAACCCATCATCGGCATACTGCTTTCTACTCAAGTATATATGATTAAATTGTTTGTAATCATTTGGTTTAGCAAAAAAACATCTATGGCCTGTGTAGTGACCTACTCTGGTCTATCTAGTCCCAATCGGTACCATATAGTGCAAGTGTATCTTCGATACACGGTACCACTATACTATCACTATATCACTATTACTACCACTATGGAGACAAGAGTCAGATGTTCAAACCTGGCTGAACGTCCCATTGGTATTACAATAGATACAATATGCACCAATCATCTTTTGTGCGACGTCTATGAAATACAAGCATACCAATCATAGTATTATTAAAGCTATCAATGCCGCAGGTACTATTTTGGAAGAAGAAGAAGAAGAAGAAGGTAGACCAGCGCTTATCTGTGAGCCGAGCCGTTCATATTAAACATGTAGTGTAAACATGTCATCTCATGATATTCAATCCTAGGTCTAGGAGGTGTCCAAATTAGCCCACTGATATAGTGGGCAAACATGGCCACCAAGACAAAATGCGTAATAAATTCACTATTTTTCATGTTTGAAACCCAAAATAATTGTTCCAATGGAATAAAAATCTGCTGGGGAAAGGTTTAATTTAAGTTTGATTTCCTGTTTTAATTAAGCAAATTATGATGTTTGTTGAAGAGATGAAGGGCAGGCAGTTGGTGATTTTGGTGTTGGGAGGCTTGATATCTCCCAGCACTATATCTGGGGGAGCTCACTAGCCAAAATGATGTCATAGGTACTTGTAGCCAATTAAATACAAGGGGTGTGTGAGGGGTGTGTCCGAGACATCCACTCAGTATCAAGCAAAAGTTTTGTCTATTGTATGATATTGGGCCATTGGCAGTGACGTTTGCTTGCCTTTTTTTTTGGCTTTGTGAATCAAAAATAATGCATACATTTTTTAAAAAAACCTAAAAAGCTAACCCATCATCGGCATACTGCTTTCTACTCAAGTATATATGATTAAATTGTTTGTAATCATTTGGTTTAGCAAAAAAACATCTATGGCCTGTGTAGTGACCTACTCTGGTCTATCTAGTCCCAATCGGTACCATATAGTGCAAGTGTATCTTCGATACACGGTACCACTATACTATCACTATATCACTATTACTACCACTATGGAGACAAGAGTCAGATGTTCAAACCTGGCTGAACGTCCCATTGGTATTACAATAGATACAATATGCACCAATCATCTTTTGTGCGACGTCTATGAAATACAAGCATACCAATCATAGTATTATTAAAGCTATCAATGCCGCAGCTATCGATTACCATATCGATGAGTGTCGCGGTCAGTGCTATTTGCATGACCTCATTTCCAACTCATATCAGAGAGGGCTGGGACTCGCCGCTGTCAACACTATGACTGGGACCACCTTAAAACCAACAAAATCCTGCAAATATCATGGAGTTCACATTCAAGACAATCTAAAGTGGAACACAAAAAGCCAATATGCAGCATCGAAAGCTTCCAGGCTACTCGGTTTCCTAAAAAGAAACTTTCATCAGGCATCATCAAACATCAAGGAAAAACTGAACCAAACCCTGGTAAGACCTCGCCTGGAATATGGTGTAGCTGCATGGGATCCCCACTGCGCCAAAAACATCAACAAATTAGAAAAAATCCAACGCAAAGCAGTCCGCTTCACTTCAAAAAACTACTCTCGCACAGCTAGTGTCACTGAGATGCTAAAAAGTCTAAACTGGAACAGCCTTCAAGATCGCAGGCGTGCACACAGACTGACCTGCCTCTATAAAATTCACCATGACCAACTAGACATCTCCAGGACTTATACATCGCCCCAAAGATGGACCGCGTAAGGAGAGGACATGACCAACAATTCAAACTCTACAACACCAAACTGGCATCATTTACAAATTCATTTTCCCCTCGTACAATCACTGACTGGAACAAACTCCCCCAATCCACCATCATCAAGCCCTCCACGACCTCCTTCAAACAGAGCATCCCCTTATTTTAACCGCCCCCCCCCAGTGACCACCCACCTCCTGTTATGACTTCCCTGCCGAGTACTACGGAGGACAACCAACCAAGAACCAAGAACTACCCTCCATAGACTCACGAGGTCGCGAAATTCACATTGAGTGTCAGCACTGCCATTTTTTCACCTCAATATTTCCCCCAAAATGAAGATGCTTGATCAAAATAATTGAACTCAATGTATTACTAAGAGTTCTAGGAACAACATGTGAGTGCATTTTGATAGATTTCAATTATATTTGATGTGAAAATCTTGATTTCAAAATGTGATTTTCGTGACGTCGTGTGTTTATAGAGGATGTTGTGGCTATAGTATAGTGAAGCATGAATGGTAGTATAGCCACCATTGGGTCTATGGTCTATCCCCCTATAGTCTAAGCCCATTTGGGATAATAATGCCCTGTTCGTCTAATCCAAATTGGTCTAAAACCATATGATATAGCCTAGGGCCTAGCTAGTCTAATTCCAATTTGTCTACACTAAATAATAACCTTAGGTATTTCAATGATGTTCAATGATGGTAGTCAAGCAAATGACGACAACGTCTGAAACGTCAAACAGATGAAAAGAACAAGAGTTATAATATGTGTGGTGGCATGGAAAAACCCTTCACATGGTCATGTTCTAGCAACTTGGTTTTTTTCTTTGGCAGAGAGCTTCATACTCTACTGAGTATAGGAATGCTTAAATTTTTCAGAAATTCCATCTAGAACTACAGTTATAGTATTTTAAAGTCGGCAAGTTTAAACGCAACACTAAAAATTGAAACTGGCAATTCAAAGGTGTACACAAAATCTTTTAAATGCTCTAATAATAATAAAACTACATTGTTATATCACACAGAATAGCTTGTCATATGAAAAGGACTTTTGGTATGAACCTAGTTTTTGGCGATATTTTTAACAATTGTAAGTTCTTCACTTTCAAAATCGTTACAATGCATTGTCGGAATTCACAAGTGGTTACCATGGTAACAATGTAATTTTACGTAAACATAGCATTTTACACATACAATTTGATAAACACGGTTCAGAAAAGTACTAAAATAAACTTAACATCTGGAATTTTGCATAAAAAATTCCCGGAGACTAATGTTCAAGGTATAATCTCTATCTTGGGACCAAAGTTGGAAAATTGACTTGAAACTCATTTGTTAGGAATATTTTGGTATGACCCAGATATCTCAATATTAACACTAGCGACTTCCGACGGGTTTTCCCATACCACCACACATATAGAGAGTTATTGTCTATCTCCCCTCCCCCAAGTTGCTGTCCAGCTGACAGATGTGACAGGGCCTGAGAAATCTGTATGAAAATGTTTGACTAGAGTTTAATGTCACATAGTCCTTGGTCCATTCAGGGTGGTCCCTTGACACGTGTGGATCGTCGCTGAGCGTTGGCCATTTCTGGATCAATCATAGTTAGCTGTGGCGTTCAGGGTCCTGTTGCGGGTGGTGTAGCGTGCGATTGGGCCGCGGGTAGTACCCTCTGTGTCTCGATAGCAGGTCGTGTAGACTTAGGCAGAGATTGGGTGTCAGGAGCTGGCTGAGTGACAGACTCGCTGTTGGGTTTGCCATGTAGCGTTATGTTGGTTGGGGTAGCTGGGATGATCGGATGGTCAGGATGGGTGTTTGCGGGAGTGTTTGTCTCTGTGGTGTCCTCGGGGCGCATGGGACTGTCGTGTCGCTCCTTCAATGGGAATGGGGATGGGCGGCAGTTGGATTGTGCCATGTCGTCAAGTATTGAATTACGGGGTCTGGGCAATGCACAGGCGTGTATTTCCGCAGGAACTTTCTGTTTCTCAATGTTGAGCGACCTGAGCCATCAACCCGTACGATATATTGATCAAATTGTCACACCTGTATCACAAGGCCTGTCTTGTCCCATTTCCTGGGGTGGAAACCAACTTGGTTTTGTACACAAACTGTGTCGCCCACTTTGAGTGGCGGGAGCCGACGAGTGTGTTCAGACCATCGCTTCGCTTGAAGTGGGGATTGCGTAATGCTTCTTCTCTGGCGGTAAGCATATTGCGCCAGGTGGAATGTGGCGTATACCGGCCAGGATGAATTGGAACAAAATCCCTGATTGGTCGGCCAAAGACACATTGAGCTGGTGACAATGTCAGGTCCGGTGCGTACCGCTGTGTCCCGTGTTGTCGGTGATTATACGCTTGACAGTCTTAACGCCTACCTCAGCGCGGCAGTTGCTGTGGGGGAAGGCGACGGATGACAGCCAATGGTGCACACCCCACTGCTGAAGGAAGTTGCGAGTTGTGGTTGCTGTGAATTCAGGGCCTCCGTCTGATGTAATTTCATCGGCGATGCCATAAGTGGCAAAGATACGTCGTATTTAAGCAGGTAATGAGACCGGCAGCCCCGTCAGTGGCTCGTTCGACAACGGGCCAGTTGGAGTACCTGTCGACGACCACAAGGTTGTTGGTGCCTTTGTACTGGAAGTAATCTGCGCAGATACACTGAAATGGGTAAATAAGCCGGTTCAAGACATGGCATTGGTGGGGTGCAGGGTTGTGATGGCGCCATGCGATTACAATGGCTGCACCTTGCTCTGGTATTTGTTATGGCTGTTGTGATATCTGGCCAGAAGACTAACGACTTGGCTCTTGAAGTCATCATGGACGCGCCTTGGTGGGCGGAGTGCAGCGCCTGAAGGCAGTCATCACACAGTGTTGGTGGGTTAACAATCCGCTCTTTGTTCTGCATAATTCTGGGCATGAGACGGTGTACTGGCATGTGTCAGCCTGTCCACGGACGCCGGCGCTGAAGGCACGAACTGGGTTCATCATGGTCCTGTTGCATTGTTTGCAGCTTTGCGTGTGTCACCATGTGATTTTCCGCTCTGATTGCTAGGTTTTTCATACATGTAAGTACTTACTAGGACATCCTCTTTGCTTTTGTTTGTGAGTGAGCCCCCAGGGTTGCGGGTCAGGTCTCAACGGAGTTTATTGTCGCAGCACTCAAGTAGTTGTAGGATCCGGGTTTTTCCTGTTATCTCGGTTGCCTCTTCATAGTTCGCCCAACATGTGAGGAAGTAATTCCAGTCCTCGGATGTACTTTCCACGGCTAGCACAGGTCGGTTATCTTTCTCGACCCTTGCTGTAGTGTGGGTGGGTTTGGCGCCTATATATTCGCGTGGACCAGGCCGTGTATCTTTAAGAGTTCCAGGGCGAGCTGTGCGTCCACGTCACCTGTGTTGTAGGCGCACTCCGGGAAGGGGCACTCGATCACAGGCATGTTTTGTCAGCTATCGACGGTGGTTGATGGATAATGTTACTCAGAGTTTACGATGTTGTCGTCATAAATAATAACCCGTAGGTATTTCAATGATGTTCAATGATGGTAGCCAAGCAAATGACAACAACCAGGGTTCTAGCCAGGACCATTTTAGAACCGGGTAAATTTACTGACGGCGAACGGAGAAAATGTAGCGAACGAAGTGCAGTGGATCATGGCATGGGATCCAGAGGCCTTCTTAATGTCTTTTTAGTTTTGGTTTTTAATGCACTTTGAGGGTTCCTGACACATAATTTCTTGTTTTATGAGGCAGTTTAATGATTTTATCCACAAATTGTAAAAAAAACCCAGCCCAATTCCGGGCCCAGCGCCGGGCGGGCTAGCCCAGTGGTGGGCGGGCCCGCCCGGCGCCGCCCGTCCTAGCTAGAACCCTGACAACAACATCTGAAATGTCAAACAGATGAAAAGACCACTTAGAGAGTTATTGTCTATACACAATAAATAATTAAGACAATTTCTCTGTTTGTTATGTTGACAATGTAGACATGGTACATACAATTAATGCTGAGACTAATTTTTTACCTAGTCTCAGATTAATGGATGTGAAGACCGTAAAATGGTTTCAGACAATATGGGTATTAGACAAATTGGTTATAAATTAGACAAAATAAGTTTAAGATGATATGGTAATTAGAGTTAGACAATATGGGTGGGTATTGTTAATGTTAGACCAAATGTGTATTAAGACCAGTGGGTTTACACCTAGTGTCAAGTCACCAACCAAAAGATGGCCAATAAAGGGTGCAGTGATTGGTTTGATTTTTTTGTTCTGGATCCAAAGAAAACACCAGCCTCGTTGCTTGCAGTCTCTGAGGAATATGACCCTAAACAAACATTGAGGTACCGCGAGTATCGATATTGCAACCGAACATGTTGGAGGGACACGCACCGAAGTACAGCCTAAAGTACCAAGCCATTGCCGGCGCCGCAGAGGAACCAAGCAGAAAAAGCTTGTAAACCTGAGTGTGACATCAAATGGCACCTACATAGTGCTGGCAGCATATCAGCAATTTGTTGAAATTCACTATTTTCAATTTTGTGTCCTTCAAAATCCTACCCCTCTAATCAATAAATTTGGCTTCAGAGGATTCGGCTTCTGCATTTATAGGTACTATCTCCTTAACATTGTATTCTTCAAACTTTAGTACATAATCTGCTTAACAGGTATCTGATTCAGGGTTACAGACATTTCATTGTAGACATAGCATAGCAGCCAGCTCGTTTAAAATATGATATTCATTGATTAGATTAGGTCCAACTGAAAAATAGTGATAATCTGTGTACCCAAAATGATCAAAATTTTCCTTGTTGATTATTGGACGGATAACCAAGAATTTTTCTTATACACCAAGAAGTCAAATTATCTATGTTCAAGCACAGAAACAAATAAACAAATTCTTATTCTTGTGTGTTAGCTCAACCAAATATTCCCCTTGTCCGTCTGCATTGATAAGCTCATAAATTCAGTAAAGGGACCAGCAAAACTAAAGAGGCTGCAGGTATATTTTTCACTCTCACCCCCGAGAATGTATTTTCTTCCCCATATTTGTAGAGTTGTTTAAAATCTAAAATATGATATTCCTTGATTAGATTAGGAACCAACTGAAAAAATTGTAGATTAACTTAAAATTATTTTTCTTATTTCTAATGCTGATTATAGCAGCAATCCTCAAAACAAATGAGGTGGGTGTGAAATGTCAAATTAATGAAACAACATTAAGAAGATTAAATCACAAAAGGTTATCACAAATAACCTTTTCAAATCTGCCCCCTCCCCTATGTCTTTATAGATATTTACCCCATCTATCCAGGAAGATGCCATAGCAGCATTGGATGTCTCCTCATCTTATGACAATCAGAGACATTCTTTAAAAGTAAAATCAGACGTTCAAAAATAACCTTTTTATGCAAATCTGTTCCCTCCCATATTTCTGTATAGATATTTACCATCTATCCAGGATAGATGCCATAGCAGCATTGGATGTCTCCTCATCTTATGACAATCAGAGACATTTTTCAAAAGTTAATAAGATATTCAAAAATAACCTTTTCATTCAAATCTCCCCCCCCCCTTATTTCTGTATAGATATTTACCATCTATCCAGGATAGATGCCATAGCAGCATTGGACATCTTCTCATCTTATGACTGACAATCAGAGACCTTCTTCAAAAGTAAAATCAGACGTTCAAAAATAACCTTTTTATGCAAATCTGTTCCCCCCCCTATTTCTGTATAGATATCTACCATCTATCCAGGATAGATGCCATAGCAGCATTGGATGTTTCCTCATCTTATGACAATCAGAGACCTTCTTCAAGTATTAAATCAGATATTCAAAAATAACCTTTTCATTCAAATCGCCCCCCTATTTCTTTATAGATATTTCCCATCTATCCAGGATAGATGCCATAGCAGCATTAGATGTCTCCTCATCTTATGACATAGTAACATTCACCATAGACGATGTGTTGTACTTTGTCGCTACCAATGGCACCACGGCCGAGTCACAGGAGGAAGTCAAGATATTTTCTTGGGTAGGTTTTAAGGGAGTGTTAACCCTAATAATATGAAATTTATCAAGCGCTATAACTGTTGAACTATAATAATGTGATGTATATAAAAGTATACATTTTTGGAAAGGAAATGAGCCGGAGAATTCATTTGCGGTATCAACATTTTTCGGACAACGCAACAAAATCAGTTTTTGGTAAGAAATGCAGAAATTGCACCAATCCTCTAAAGACACTTCTCTAGTGCATATATATATTTTAAACTAAAAGAATGCAATTTTATACCTTTTTTGGTCAAAAATAAATAAACATTTTTATGAGAAAAAAAAAAAGATCGTAGAGAAGTGTCTACAGATAAATTGGATATTATAAGGGTAAACACCACCCTTAAAGGGGGTTCCATGCAGTAATTGATTTTAGAGGATGTACACATTGTTCAAATCAGTGGCATACCCAATTGCCAGTTAATTTGCCGACAAAAGTACCATACTGTTACTTACTGAACAAATGCGCACATAAAATTGAAGTCACGCTCTTAGGCTTAGCTAGCGACACATACACCCGTCTTTCTAAAGTGGACTGGTGGGAAAATCCTCAACCCGTCTTATGGACGCGCAGTTTTGGACAAGCAATAAACATGATAAACAAAATGCATCCCCAATTTGTTATAAACACACACCTTTCTCATTTATTTCATTGAATCATTCATCAATTGGGCACAAAATTGGGCGCATAGAGATCATTACAGTAGTGTTTGCAAAAGAAGTATTACTGTAGTGTGAAGTTTGGGCGGGCAACTTTCAAATCCTGGCTAAAACCCTGATTGAAACTTGTACATTTTGGCTTTAAATAAGCTACGGGGTAAAATGCGTGGGAATAATTGCTATTTTTGAACTAATTTGACCATCATAATTCCAGAGGGAGAAGCATGGATCCAGCCTTGTTTATTTGCTTACAGGCTGAAATTTGTGATCTTTGTCATTAGTCTGGATTCAGAGATACCACTTTTCAAGGAGATTTCCTGATTTCAGGGAATCTTGTTCAAATTTTCTTAGTTTCATGAAATTTTTTCTGTAAAAAAGTATAGTAATGTTTGTGAAAAATATATTGAATTTGAAATTTTCAGGCTTTTCAGGAAATTTTGAAACCACCCAGTGGCATCTCTGTGGATTAAAACTATTTTATGATGTGATTTGAGACACAGCTAAGCATAGAACTATAAGACTTGTATGATGTGTAAATACCCAGATGATTAAGATTTCAAATCACTGCCTGCCCCTCAATTGAAAATATTACCTTTTACTGAAATGGTACTGCAGCCAAAGTTTATGATAACCACCAAATGACCGAAGCTATGCTTTACAATAATAATATTAATCCTGATTTATAATTTTTTTTAATTTTAATTTTATTACTTAATTAATTAATTGGTGGTGTTTTTTTTTTGGGGGGGGGGGCGCTGGATTCACCACTGTATGGGCCACAGTTTATGATAACCACCAAATGACCGAGGCTATGCCGTACAAATCCTGATTTATAAATACATTATTACTCTTGCATCGGACAAATGTTCTGTATCGAATGCACTGTATCTAATATAATGTTATTTTTAATATATTTTGTTTTGTTAGGATGACGCATCATCCAGTCTGACAATAGTACAGACCCTGACCACGGCTGACGTCTATAGTGTAACGCCCGTGTACAGTAACAACATAGTCTATTTGGCAGTCGCTGAAAGTAATTCAGGTAGGCCAACCAAATCAAAACAAATATGTTGAACAATTGTAAGAAGATTTCCATTATGATTGAGTAAAGTTCTGTGATGTTTTTTACAGAAAATACAGTCAAAATAGATTTGAGTCCAGAGAAAGTCTTTCCTCATTATGAGAGGAAAACAAATATGTGAATTTTTTTGAAAACAATCACATATTTTGATATAGTAGGTGTAGTTGTGGATATCAATAGGCAATTTGATTGGTTTTTAGCTGATTTTCAGCCGATACGCTCTATATATTGTGATACCGATAATATATAGTTAGGGTAGGGCTTAATTCATACCTTAAAGTATGTATGGTCATCACGTTAACATTTTCAAGTGCGCATGATTACAAACGTGATTATTCACAACTCGCTGGATTCGCCAGCGAGTTTAAAGGAGGAAATTTGTTGTTGTTTGATTAAAATAAATCTAGCAAAAAGCGTTATTTTTATGATAAAAAAAACAAAACCGATAAACTAAAATAAGAATGTTATATACGTTCAGTCTCATAATGTATACACTGTACCTGAGACGATTTAGTTATAATTGTCTCAGGGCTGTACTGCTGTACCTACCATATTTGGAGTTGTGTATGGTCGCAACACTATGTTATTCTCTATAGAGGGTATGCAATGAACCAACCGGAACGGTATAACAATGGATCGGGCAGCCATTATGGAGGTCGGGCTAGTCACGTATTCGGATTGACAATTAAATTTTCCGCTCCAAGTGATCTGAACTGACCAAATCATATTGTTCCGTGGCATCCATCTTGGAGGCACAGTTCAAATGAGGACATAGTGACGTAGCATTGCATACTCTCTATATATTGCTTTCCCAATACTGACTCACAAAATGTTGAACCACTCAAGTTTTCTACTTTTCTTTTACTTTATTTTTCAAATGAACAGGTGAAGACTTCCTCTACCCAGGTACAGTCATATATCGATTTGATTCCACTCTGCAACAGTTTCAACAAATACAAAGAATATGGACCACCCGGGCACAGATAGTGACCACCATGGACATAGACGACGTGCCGTATCTATTCATTGGTGGCGCTTCTTCCACGACGGATAGTGACGGTGTTTCACAGGAGATGTCTGCGAGTTATGAGTGGTTAGGTGAGTGAGTTAGGCCTGAAATTGGTTTGGTTTGGATAGGCTGGTTTTTCCTAAAATTAGGGCTGACCCTACACATTTTTTTCCCTGTTTACCGGTATGTGTATGCATATGTGTCATAAAAGAATGAAAAATGTTTTAGATTTAAAATGTTGTTGATAGTTTTGTCTAGTCTAATTATTAACGTAACAACATAACATAACAATGAGCATTTATATAGCGCTCTTAGTCTTACACATTATACAATGTTACCACTGCGCTAAACAAAATATAAAACATAACATTAAAAACCCTAGTGTTAAACATCACTCGCACTATGATGGTGAAATAAGTGAGTTTTTAACATCTTCTTAAATTGAGTCAGTGACTGATGTGACGTGGTACATTTTTCCACAAAAATAAGATCCTTCTTTTGGCTGTAATGAGACAAATTTAAGGTTTAGTGACAATCCAAGTGTAAGAGACGGAATGAAGACCACTGGGCACATATAATATAATAAGGTCCTTAAAGGGGCGTGTACATCTCAAGTGTTTGTCCTGGACAAAAATCACATGACTCCCTACGTATCTGAGTCTCCGTGTTTCCATGTAATAATACCCATGGTGCAATAGATTTGCCGCGCCGAATTCCAATCGAAAAAACGTAATGGCCAACATTTTATGTACGAACGAAATACTAAGGTGTCTAGAATCGTTTCGAAAAGTAGTGTTATGCATTATAATGAAATCAGAATTACAATCTCCTTCAGCATATAATCAACTTTTGGGCGATAATCCTATGTTAAAAACGCACAACAATCGAAATATAAAGCATTTTAGCCCGCATTTTTGCCCCGATTCATGTGATATTCGTATTTTGAACTTTATGTATTTTATTTTCTAAATATCTATGTGTAGTCTTCATTAGCTCAGTCGGCAAAGCGCCGGCTTCATAATCATGAGGTCAGTGGTTCGAATCCTAGGATTGTTATACTTTTTTCTGTTTGTTATTTACACTTTATTTTTAGAAATTGACAGGATTGCATATCGTTCGCAATATTTATTGAATGTTGAATGATATTTTTTTCTTCTTTTGCAATTTCACTGCGATAAAGAATACCCTATAAATATATTGTGTTGACTATTCCGTTCAATTGAACTATGGAGACCCTAGCTAGTCTATCAATGAACATGATTTGCAAAGGCCAATTGTTATGTAAATAAGAAGCCAATTGGCTAATATGTCCTTGAATCGATTTTTTTATTTCCTATACGACCGATATTTGTATTTGCTGATTTGCTCCAAACTTTAAAAAAAAGAGAGTGGTACCTTCAAAAATACGTTACGCGGTTCACGGCTTTCACGGCCTGGTGTGAGCGACTGTATTTTGGCGTGGATTTGATACCGTGCTCAGTGGCGAACCCAGGGGTCCAGGGGCCGGTGCCCCCCTGAAATATCCCCGTCGGTAAACTTGAGCTTCCGTCGGTACAGTCAGATGCCAACGTTGAGTGAGTCTATTGTATACGAAGAGAATTTATTTTCCCCTTGAAAAGCGGATGTCGATATCGTGCAATTCAATTTATGCCAAAATGTCAGCCTTATACAATGACAACATTAAGGCATTTAAATGTGGTTCAACGTCATGTGACTAGGGGGATATTTCCCGTGGCGCTGACCCCTGTCTCATTAAAAGCTTTAAATTAATAACCTTCCACGATCATCAATTTATTGCTCTTTACATTGAATCCAAACCTAGCTTGCAGCGACACCGTTTTCACATTTAAAATACAATTTAGAAACTGGGTTCAATTTGGCTACATTTCGTCGAATACTCAATAGTTCACCACTAGTTCATTATTATAGAGAACACATAGACATGTCAGTAAGTAGTTATGGCCGAGCGGTTACGAATATGGACTAGTAATCTAATAGATTCTCCCCTCCTCGGTTCGAATCCTGCTGAATACCTTTTTTTAGAAAAAACGATTTAGTCTCTGTGTGTTTGGAAAATGGCGTATATTTTTACCGTAGGTGAATAAAAGTCGTGGCCCTGACCCCTGTCCAAAAATGTATTACAAATAAATATATTTTTGATCAAGTTTAATACGTTAGGAACATTTCTTGTGCATAAAGTTTTTGCTATGACGTCTAAAAATCATCAAAAATACGATGTTTACGATCGCATTGAAAATGCATCTTTATCGACTCAAAGATAGTAACAAAAATCGTGTTTTTTATTAAATCGGAAATGACATCTTACATAAATAGGACTTCCCCTTCAAAATGAGCCTAAGATGATCAAAAATTGATGGAGGCAATCCTTCACAATCGCGAGTTGTAAATGATCCGATTTTTATTTGGTTTTTTTTGAAATCTCACTTCACTGGCGGCCTGGGCGAACATAGACGGTATTATCATGCCTTGACTTCTGACTGCAATTCAGGAAAATTGGTGTTGGACCACATAGTCCATTTCTTTGCTAATATCCCACTTTAAGGGACTATTTTCAAGCGCTGATTTTGCAACAAACTTGTGTGGGGAGCTTGAGCTATCTACTAAGTGATATCCCTCCCCCGCCCCCACCAATCAATGTTGAGGGTCCCAACGACCGTGGTGATGAAACGGTTCCGAACAACATTGAATGGGGGGACTGGGGGGTTGATTTCAACGAAGTCCTCAAAGTGGTTCAACAGTTATTTCCGGAATTGTCTGAGGCTATTGGTAAATGCTCAATATGACAACTGTCTATAGGAAATAACTCGTGTTCTATACATTGCATATTCTTCTAATTTGGAGAGTGACAAGATATGTATATAATTGTTATATACGGTAAAGATAAAGTAAATACGACATTTACATTGTTAGGGACTGGTCATTTTATGCGTGAGTATGGCCCGTTTGTATGGTAAATCACTCAATATGACAACTGTCTATAGGGAATAACTCGTCTTCTATACATTGCATAATCTTCTAATTTGGAGAGTGGCAAGATATGTATATACTTATTGTATATGGTAAATATAAAGTAAATACGACATGTACATTGTTAGGGACTGGTCATTTCATGCGTGATTATGGCCCATGTATATGGAATGCGCGAGTGTTACATGTAGTCTTACATAGGGTGCAACGGGTGAAATTCATTATTTAAACTAATTATATGACAGTAGTTTATTATGCAACAATCAATTAAAATCCTTTTCGTTATCGCAATGCGTTTCTTTTTTTTAAAGTAACTATACAGGTAATAAATGTACTTATAACTCTAAAAATATATATCCTACCTAGAAATATTAAATCATAAAGTTGTTGAGAAATTTATCTTCTTTAATATGAGATATTGCACGCTAGGATCGGTTGAATATTTAAGAAGCGACAATCCAAAATGCAAGGTAAAGTCACAATTTCAAATTCACATTTTACATTTCAACACTGGAGAGATAATGATAGGTAGCGTGTGTGTGGCGTATTGATCCATCTGAACAATGCGGCCGACTGTCCAACCTGCGCTTGCTTCCCCCAATCGCACTAATGGTAATCAATAAGATACCCGTAGATTGGTCCGCGTGTAGAAAATAAAAATGTGAAAATGAAAATCGGACTTCTCCTTACATTTTTGAGTGCCACTTCCTCAATAATCACCCGATCCTAGCGTGCAATATCTCATATTAAAGAAGACATATTTCCCAACAACTTTATAATTTAATATTTTTAGGTAAGATATATATTTTAAGAGATAGAAGCCCATTTATTACCTGTATAGTTACTTTTTTTGATGACTGTATATAATTGTTATATACGGTAAAGATAAAGTAAATACGACATTTACATTGTTAGGGACTGGTCATTTTATGCGTGATTATGGCCCGTTTGTATGGTAAATCACTCAATATGACAACTGTCTATAGGGAATAACTCGTCTTCTTTACATTGCATAATCTTCTAATTTGGAGAGTGGCAAGATATGTATATACTTATTGTATATGGTAAATATAAAGTAAATACGACATGTACATTGTTAGGGACTGGTCATTTCATGCGTGATTATGGCCCATGTATATGGAATGCGCGAGTGTTACATGTAGTCTTACATAGGGTGCAACGGGTGAAATTCATTATTTAAACTAATTATATGACAGTAGTTTATTATGCAACAATCAATTAAAATCCTTTTCGTTATCGCAATGCGTTTCTTTTTTGATAAGGGACCGGTCACAACCGCATTATAGACGCTATGAAGTAATAACTATTGTGTCAATTATTGTAGCGTTGTATTTGCCATTGAAGTCATGGAATGATTGTATTTTCTTTGCATTTACTTAACTTGACGGTTATAATTTATCTTCCGTGTTTAATAAATGCATTAAAAGTACGAAATGCATTGTGACGGACTGGTCATTTTACATGTGGTAGACAGAGAGAAAGAAGGACAAACAACAACCACCGAAAAAAGTTCAAAAATAAAGAAGAACAAAAAACCAAAAGACAAAAACAATATGTGACAAACAGATGAATAAAATAAACCAGTTAATGAGCCACGCGAATAACGAAAATGTTATATTAATACATTATTAAAAACACCAATGGCTCCCGCCATGAGGATTTGAACCCGTGTCTCTGCATAGGAATAGGCCAACGCGCTAACCAATTGAGCTAATCGCCCATCTATGCAATACCAAGCCAAATCAAGTGTCATATTATCTTCGGCTTTAGAAATTAGCACTGATTCACAATACACCTTTCATAGTAACGCCTTATAGCGTCTTTTTATTCAGAACCATGCCCTCGTACTATCAGAGTATGGTCAACCGTTGCGTTTGTCCATCCATTGAAAAGCATGCACATCGGTCGATTGTCCCCGATAAATAATAGAACTAACTCCTATTATCTATTTAATTTAGACGGACAATCGTGTACACGCGTGCAATTCAATACGGTCAACCGTGTAATGGTTGTCCATCACCGCGTCATTAGAATGCCAAAGACAGGGTTCGGCGAATTACCTACAATGTAATGTTTATACCACTGTGGACGATGCTATTTAATATAATTCTCTTTATTTAGCTTTGGCCTTGTTATTATAGTGTTATAAATGTAATAATTCTGTAATAAATGATTGCCGCGGTATGCTACGCGAGCAATGTCGTGCGCTATGTCCGAGCCGCTTGGAGAGATATGCGCGAGGCGTGCCAATCGATGTGCACGAAGCGCTGCGCGCGAGACGTATAGATTGTTAATCATGATCTGTACACGAACAATGAATGTAATGACTGAACCTATTCATATCTTGCCTGTATTGATATGTAATGAACCGCAATCATGGCAATGTTAGTTACCATCTCATTGTTCATGTTATTTCTTGGTAACAAAGTCGAGTGCTATGCTCGAAGTTTATGCAAACGCGTAGCGCAAGCTGTAACCAAGGGATACGCATGGGATTGGGTCGAGCGCCACGCACGAACCGTCAAAGTTGTATTTAAATCATATTTTATAATGCTCTCGTGTTTATCGAGGTATCAGATGCTTTTTTAAAAATAAATAAGTCAGGCTTCCTTGAATAATAGGAGCAAATATGCAGGTTTAGGTATTTAATACGACCAGTCCCTAAGTCAGTACTGTAGACACCTCTTGATTATGGTATATCAGGAGATTCATAGCATCTCTATTTACTGAAAATTTGATCAAAAAAGACTTACAAATAAAAAAGTTGTGGCTAAAAATGTAAAATCAGATGATTTTTTTTGGACTTCATTCAGACAATTCAGGAAAATTGGTGTTGGACCACATAGTCCATTTCTTTGCTAATATCCCACTGGGGACTGGGGGGTTGATTTCAACGAAGTCCTCAAAGTGGTTCAACAGTTATTTCCGGAATTGTGGGTAGATTTGCGATTTCTACCAGGCGATTTTTTCAGCTATTGTTGACAATGCCATCGCTACCCCCACTTTTCAATATTTCAGCTACTGACAAGAAGAAGAAAATTGGGTCATTTTTGCGATTTTTTTGTCGGTACATCATGACTTTCGTAACTATCCCCCCCCCCCCACCCCCAGTTTCCAAAAGCTGGGTACGCCACTGACTGAGTGCTGAACTCATCATGTTCATTGCTGCTGCGAGCATCTTACTATAAATCTGTGTGGGGGTGTGTGTGTTTGTTATCCTTATGTCTCCGTTAGTTTTGATCAAAGTGGCGCATAATTTGCATGCAATATCGAGGAAATAACGGTGTGTTAAAGTTTATTCCAGTGAAATTGGTTAACAATTTGCTCCAAAAACAGCAAATCACCTCTCAGATTTGGCTCATAAATGCCACTAGAATTGAACAACATTGTGCGTTGCGCGTACTGCCGCGTAATCATACCGTGGTATCGCGTTGCGTGTCGCATTTTCGCAAATGCTAACTGCTAGCTTCACTGTCTATAATCACTGTCATAATGGTATAATGATATATTACTAAATTCAAGCTATTTCACACGAGCATGTTTCGTCGTTGTTCGCGGAGCTGCGTCCAGATGCCTGAAATGTGCTAACTAACGTGCGTGACGATATCACGATTGACGCGCGGTCATTTTTTGAATGTGCTCGGTACGCACCTCTGGGTTTACGCACATACGAATGCACACAAGTTCGCACGCATAGAATGGAGTTGACCATAGCATGACACTGACTATACGCTACTTGTACGCAATCCTATTTCAAAATAAAAACAAGGCTCTCCCCTAGTATCAGCGGGCCCAACCGATTATTTTAAACCAGCTAATATGCATAAAAATAATATAATTTATTAATATGCACCGAACGCATTGTCAGCTATAACTTGAATTTCATTTAATTCAAATTGGTCATTTCAAACGGGAGATATGTGCACTTTTCCAAGGTACCTCTATGAATGCAAAAGTTTAACTCACGCATTTTGAAATGTCAATCAATGGCGTGTTGGTATTCACAATGCCTACAATGGACAATGGGGTATATTTGGAACACTTTCATGTATAAATTCAAGTATAAAGAAGTAGCTAGTGTACCCATATATGCAATGAAGACATTGGTTAATTTTTAACAAAAGTATTTGTCGTGATTTTCTAAAAACGGGACCTGAATATTTTGACTCACCCTGTATACAAACCAACATCAGATTTGTATTTAGAGAATAAAATATAGTTCTAATACTATATACGATGGTTTTATAATGTAACGGCTGTACCATGGAGTCGTATATGGCTCATTCCATGAAGTTGGGGCATTTGTTAAAATAGCAGAATTTGGAACTTTAGGCAGCTTATAAACTGTTTTACTCTATGTGTATATCAAAAAATTTTAGTGTCCAAAAACAGAACTAGGTAATAGTATTGAGCCATGAAAAAAAAAAAAAAATTGACCCTTCCTTGAAGAAAAAAATAATAAAAAATGAGGTGGTGTCCACGACTATTTTTGCTAAAAAACGTGACATGGAAAACACAACAGTTAATATGAGTTTTATGTAAGCAAAACTATCATAGAATTGCTTGGAAATCGATTTGATTAATAAAAGATACATGTATTCATAGTTTACTGACCAAAACTTTTCGTCACGCTGGACTGATTTTTCACCCAAGCAACATGAAAATTGCCTTTCCGATGCTACACACGGTGTCCACAAAATATACACGTGTAGCATTGGGAGTTTTCATTGCTGAATGGGGGTAGTTCTCTATCATACATTTTTAAATTATTTTCCAAAATTAAGAGCATTTATCAATTGAAAACTATTGCAAATGAGAATAAATTTCATGAAGACCATTCCATATATTCATGAAAAAGTATACCGTGCCGTGCGCATGGTGTCCTTACCATAAAATGTAGCATCGTGATAAACATCCTATGCAATTTGTGGGAATTCCCCCCTGGAGATAAATAAAACATTCCATATTTCTTTTGTAAGGATAGAGGTCAATAGCTATCAGGTTTGTTTTGGAATTTGCCACATGTGGGCTAGTTTTATCAAGGTTTTAGTCGCTGGTGTCCAATGGTAGCATCGGGACTTTTATGTAGCATCAAAATGTAAACATTGGATAGTTTTGTGAATGGTAAGTGCGATTGTAATTATTTCTTAATGTTGCTTGTATGTCTGTATTTATTAATGCATTTTTATTGAAAGGGAAACACTGAATCAGAATTTCTTTTCATGTTATGATATTAATTTTGAGTCACAGACGCCATAATAATTTGGCGTCCATGTAGAATCGGGCATAGCATGGGCAATATTTTGCATTGGGTATCGTTATAGTTCGTTGAAATTGTAATTTTTTTGTAGAATCACATCATTAATAAACTTTGAAGTTAATAATGAATTAGTTTTTGCTCTTTTAATGCTAATAATATAGCTTACCAATACGATGCTACATGGACACCATATCCATGTAGCATTTCATAAAATTTGCCTAATTAGACTAAAACAATTACCCCATTCGAAATTATCCATCACCCAAAACATTCAAAACATTGCCTACATTTTACTACACTTTAGAGAAAAAAAAGGCATATTATGAGAGATGTATATCTAATGAAATATATTAATACACAATGCTACATGGACACCATTTCCATTAGCATTTCACTGAATTCACAATAAACATTCCCTTATTTAAGTTTTATTTACTATAAATAAAACAAATAATTGTAAATCATTTAAGTTCTCTATCCTTTGCTATTCTTTTTCATGTTAAAGGTAGATGACCCGATCACATTTCCAATTTTCAACTTGAAGTTTTCTATTCTACATGAAAGGTCATCCTTAAAAATGTTGTGTTCCAAAGTTTGAGTTGCATAGCTCTAATGGTTCTTATTTTAGACGCACAAGATGCTGTGAACTGCACCCATTGAGTTGTACACAAACTATATCGGTGGTATACCACCATTCGCGGTAATTCGACGTTATTTCATCGATTTCTCCGTAATTATACCGATTTAGGCCATCAAATTTCAGTATGATGATGAGAAAAATACGAGCTTTCATATGATATGAAAATCTCCGTATGTTTGAAATAATTCTGTGTTACGAAAATGTGATCGGGTCATCTACCTTTAAATGAATAATAAATAAAATACTCCAGCATGATTTTAATATAAATATTTTCCTGCAACACAAAAAGTGCAACATGAATAAATAATTATCTACTCTAATATCAAAACACAATGTTCCATGAAGATACTAAGCCATAGGGTTTATTTTGTTTTGCTTTGCAGGTTCTTGACATTAAATCAGAAGACAGTTCTATCGTCCTGGAATTTATGGAGATGAACACAATTAAGGAACCCATCATTTTCAAAAACTAGTACCTTTCCAAAGAAATCCATCATGGCAATTAAATGATTTTTTTTGCAAACTGACTTTTTAAGTGATCAAACTTTTCAATCATCTTTATCAATAAATAATAGAGGATGATTCAATCAGAAACGAGCAAAGAGACTAAGATCACAAAGGGTACTTTTAAGAACAACACTGCATGAAGTTTGTTTCAGTGGACATCTTAAGTTTCTCTGATCAATGGTGTATTGTTATTGTGTAATTGTAAGAAATGGTGTATGTATATCATAGGTAATTATGTTTTATGCTTCATGGCAGGTTATCTTTTTGTGTAATTTGTAGTTTTACAATCCATGTTATTAATTTTATCGTGTGCTTATAACATAAAAAGTTAACATCATAGTACATCCTCTCTATTGATCTGAAAAGGATGCACCTGTTCAAGCTGTTCCAAATATTTTAGGGCACGGTGTCCATGTAGCATCGTAATACTTAAGTACACAGAAAAGGTAAATTTTACATGAACAGTCTTTAGATAAATTTCAAGCAATTCACTCTATGTATCTACTTGATATGATGAACAAGTAGACAAACCATTCACACTCAAATAATTGTAACAGTATGAATAGTCTTATTATTAACAATGTTACAAGACGCGGTGTCCATGTAGCATCGGTAGTGCATTTTATAACATTATACAGGTAAATAATACTTCATATACTTTCTTTATGACTATAATGTAATCAATGTGCATGGTTTATAGAGTACTTTACATCAAACAAATATTGATATGTACTTTATTTAAATTCATTATACAAATTACAAAATAAAGAGTCACTTTTCAATGAGTTTTTACATAAAACAGTTAATCTACGATGTCTTGTTCGTTAAGTTATGTTCAACCTAGACAAATCTGGTTTCTTTTCATGTATTTGTGGTTCGAAGTAGTTAATTGAGGTATATAAACTTGGCCCACATCTTCAGCTAATTTATTAGAAAATGATATGGAAATGGGAAATGGTGTCCATGTAGCATCAGGATTTTTGGAAATGTCATCCAACTGTTGAACATGTGCGGTTATTTTATACCAAATGTTACATTAAAAAGAAAAGTTCTACATTGGACTTTGGTAAATGTAGAACCTAAAAAAGAAGAAAGAGTTGGAAAATATCCATTTTGAAAATCTCACTTGGATGTCACGTAATATGCCCCAACTTCATGGAATGAGCCATATAGCAAAACAGCTAAGAACTATGTTTGATTCTCATTCATATTTAGATTATTGGTTATTTTGGTCTTTAATCAGTTTGTTAGATTTATTTTAACAACAAAAATAATAATCAAACAACATTATTATATATGAGGTTCAAAAAATTTCGTACGGTCAAAAAAAATCGCACAGTACATGTACTATTTTGCCTTTTTTTGACTATTTGGGCTGAATATACCAATATATAACCGCCCGCCATCTCGGTCTTTTATCATTATTTTCCGATTTTTCATTTTTTTTTCTTCCTTTTTTTTTTTTTTAGAGGGGCTGGGGGCGGGGGCACAAATGGTTTTTTTCTGTCAGGGGGGGGGGGGGGGGGGCACCCCTGAGCTACGCCACTGGCGTCATCGCGTTAGCGTCCCCTACACAAAGTCGCCGCCGTATGCGTTGTGGGTATAACGCAGCGATGACAGGTGCGTGTGTGCTAAATAACGCGATTAATTTGAAGCAGGATGTTGGAAAACAGCTGGATTCGCCGAGTTTATAAAGGGGGAAATTTGTTGTTGTTTGTTTAAAATTAATCTAACAAACTGCGTTATTTTATGATAAAAGATCAAAATAACTAATAACTAATAAACTAAATATTAGAATGAGAATAAAACATAGTTCTTAGCTGTTTTGCTATAGACGATGGTCTTATAATGTATAGGCTGTACCATATTTGTGTCGTCGTGTATAGACGCCTGCGGCGACCATACACGACTCCAAATATGGTACAGCCTATACACTATAAGACCATCGTCTATAGCAAAACAGCTAAGAACTATGTTTTATTCTCTAAACGTACAACAACTTTCCCCCTTTATAAAATCGGCGAATCCATCGAGCTGTTTACCAACTTCTTGCTTCGAATTAATTGCGTTCTTTAGCACACGCGCATATTGGCAACGCTGGGTTACACGCACAACGCATACGCCGGCGACTTTGTGTAGGGGGCGCTAACGCAATGATCATGCGCACTGAATGTATCATTATTCAAACGAATCAAGCCCCGCCCTAAATGTCTCATAATATAAACTGCTCACAAAAAGTATCGAAACACTTAGAAATGATCCAATATATAGCGGCTCGAAAGGGTATGCATTAATCGAAGCAAATAACCAAGTGTATAATATTGTTCTGCGTATTTTGACACCTCGATCGATGAGATACGATGTTGTGGAGCGGAGTTATTGTCATTTCGATGGCCGTGGGTCCAGTTTCAAAAGTGACAATCATCCTATAGAAAGAGGTTTGCATTACTGTTTGGAATGATCAAATTCGTGATTTTCAATAGGGATGAGTGTCACTTTGGAAAGTGGACCCACGATCATTGAAATGACAATAACTCCGCCCCGCAACATCGTATCTCAACGATCGAGGTGTCAAAATACGCAGAACAAAATTATGCACTAGGTTATTTGCTTCGATTAATGCATACCCTTTCGAGCCGTTATGTATTGGATCATTTCTAAGTGTTTCGATACTTTTTGTGTGCAGTTTATATTGCGTATCGGATGAAAATCAGCAATAAAACACCAATCACAGTCCAGTGACATCCAAAACCACACCCACTGTAAACATGGTAAAGAATCTACAATATTGCAATGAAATCAAAGTAAAACAAAGTACACCCTAACACATAAAGAAGTTCGTCACACTTAAGTGATGTGTGACGATCCATTTTTACTCTTCAAATTAAAGGATGTTAATGATTTGAACAACTATAACGAACAACAGTTTATAACAGACGGGAACAATAGCAGACAAGGCATTGAGAGACTATTTATGTTTCTTTCAAACAAGTTTAAAACTTTCCACGCGGCTATTTTAGTTTTACCACACAAAACAGATGTTTCAAAAGCCTTTCCGAAATTTCAAGTAATCTCAAGAATTAGTGAATCAATACAAGGTATATTTGTACTTATTTTAATGTATTTCTTGTGGTGATTCCAAATATGGTGATGGAAATTCAATCATTTTGACATTTTTGAAACATTTTGTTCGGTTCATAGACGCCTGCCGCGTGGAAAGTGTACACACCCCCACCCTTTTGTACTTTGCCAAAGAGGTGAAATAATTCCGATATTCGTGATCGTAACATTTTAATGAAATGGTTATGTCAAAGATGATGAAAAAACCTGGACCTGAATCTCATTGATTTTAATGATGGGCATCGATGGGTAGGCGCAGCCTACTATATCATTTTGGGACAGCCTGTATATGAATAAATGCACCAAATTGGAAATTGGACAATTTGCGCATTTGACATTGAAATGTTCTCTGAATACGTTTCATTTATTTAGTGTTAGCATACAACTGAAGATTTTGAACACTTTGGAGTACGTCTCATCAGGCGCGGATCCAGGGGGGGCGGAGGGGGCGCGCGCCCCCCGGTAAAAAAATCGACCAAAAAAAAAAAAAAAGGGAAAAGAGAGAGGGAGAGGAAAGGGGGAAGGGGAAGAGAAAGGGAGAAAGAGCCTTTAATTGATCGACGGATTGGTGAATAAAATAACGTTGTATGTCGGATTGGTGAATAAAATAACGTTGTATGTCGTGATATACACGTAGGCCTATATAGGCGGCCGCCCCACTTTTTTTGTAAAGAAAGAAAAAAAGAAGGGGAAAAAAGAGAAGAAACGGAGGAAAGGGATTGCTTTTCATAAAATATTGGTCAAAAGTATACACCAGATCGCAGCAAATGAGTTCGAAAATTGAAAATGTTTCTACTTCTGAGCCCAGACTCCCTCCTGTTCGAGCTTTTAAACCATGTATATTTAAATCAAGAATATATATCAGTTATGCTCAACTTCTTTCGTGTATTGAAAAAAACCAAAATATTTATTGGAAATGAAGAGGTGGCTTTTCAATAAAATGTTGGTCAAAAGTATACACCAGATCGCACCAAATGATTTTTTTAAATTGAATTTTTTTTTAACTTCTGAGGGGGGCACATCCCCCCTCAGACACCCCCTGTTCGACCTTTAAACCATGTATATTTAAATCAAGAAAATATATCAGTTATGCTCAACTTCTTTCGTGTATTGATAAAAAACAAAATATTTAATGGAAATGAAGAGGTGGCTTTTCAATAAAATGTTGGTAAAAAGTATACACCAGATCGCACCAAATGAGTTCGAAAATTGAAAAAAATTCTACTTCTGAGGTGGGCACATCCCCCCTCAGACTCCCCCTGTTTGACCTTTTAAACCTAATTCAAGAAAATATATCAGTAATATGCTCACCTTCTTTCGTGTATTGATAAAAAACCAAAATATTTTATGGAAATGAAGAGGTGGCTTTTCAATAAAATGTTGGTCAAAAGTATACACCAGATCGCACCAAATGAGTTCGAAAATTGAAAAAATTCTACTTCTCAGGGGTACATTTCTCATCAGACACCCCTGACCGAGCATAGCTCGGAGGGCGGTGCTGCTACCGCATTGGATAGCCCATTAAGTGAAAATTCAAGATTTGTTTCAGCCCCCGGTAAACTCAGTCTCTGGCTCCAGTTGGGCTCCACCCCTGTAACAAATTCTACTTCTGAGGGGGGCACATCCCCCCTCAGACTCCCCCTGTTCGACCTTTTAAACCTAATTCAAGAAAATATATCAGTAATATGCTCAACTTCTTTCGTGTATTGATAAAAAAACAACATATTTTATGGAAATGAAGAGGTGGCTTTTCAATAAAATTTCGAAAAAGTATACACCAGATCGCACCAAATGAGTTCGAAAATTGAAATTTTTCTACTTATGAGGGGGGCACATCCCCCCTCAGACTCCCCCTGTCCGAGCAGAGCTCGGAGGGCGGTGCTGTGCACCGCATTGGATAGTCCACCAACACAACATTCAAGATTTTTCATCTTCTTTTCAGCCCCCCGGTAAATTCAGTCTCTGGCTCCGCCCCTGATGTATTTATTGTTAGCATAAAACTGAAGTTTTGTTGACAATTTGTTTTTGCAAAAGCCGCATGAATATAAAAAATGAAATCTGAAAAATTATCAGCACGTGTTTACCATGTTGAATCAATGTGTCTTATTTAAGTTATGCGATCAAACATTTTAGCTCATATGGCCATGGGGCCTCAGATATTTTTTTAATTTTTTTGAATTATTTCACTGAAGTTTAAAAGGGTATCAAAAGAACGTGTTTAGATATATAGATAGATGGATATATTAATGGAACGATATATTGGTTGAAACGGTCTTTGTATAATTATATAAACAAAACAATAAATGAGCATTTTTAGATGGTTTCAGCTTATTTTACAACTTATAGAGCCACTTTTTGGCGCATCCGTTACGTCGGTAGCCTCAATTATGTTGAGATTTGACATAAAACTATAGTCGGCATACCCACTTATTTAGTCCAGGCCCGTAAGAAGGGGCGATGGGGGCGATGGTGGCGATCGCCCCCCCCCCCTTGAAAATCTTCCCCGGAAAATTTGTACACAGATGAAAAAATTTCGCGCGCATTTGTCTTCCCAAAATGCAATATTCTTTGCTACAAGCTTGTTTAGAGCCAACATGTACCTCGATCGTGCACAAAATAGGTGCAAAATTTTTTTTGTTTTGAAAACGCCCCCCCCCCCCCCTTTGAAAAAAGTGTCTTACGGCCCTGTAGTCTCATAGTGGCACAATACAAATATTGGGTTATGATGTGCTCAGGACCGGGAGTCAAGACGAGAGAGATTTAGGACAGCGGACAGCATTTTATAATTGCGCTCTTGCAGCGATGAGCATGATGAGTTCAGCACGGTATCAAATCTACGCCAAAATACTGTCGCCCATACCAGGCCGCGTAAGCCGTGAACTGCGTAATGTATTTTTGAAGATACAACTCTCTTTTTTGAAGATTGGAGCAAATTACAAATATATGTGTTGAAGGAACTAAAAAAAATCGATTCAAGGATATAAGCCGACTGGCTTCTTATTTACATAACAATTGGTCTTTGCAGACCATGTCCATTATAGACGTGCTAGGGACTCCATAGTTCATATGGTTCAATCAACACAATTATATTTACAGGACATTCTTTATCATAGTGAAATTGCAAATGAAAAAAGTATTATTCAACATTCAATAAATATAGCGAACGATTATAAGCAATCCTGTTATTAAAAAAAAAAAGTGTAATAACAAAAAGAAAAAGACATTAACAAGATTCGAACCACTGACCTCATGATTGTGAAGCCAGCGCTCTACCATTTGAGCTAATGAAAACTATGCATAAAACAGTTTTAAAATAAAATTAGATAGAGTTTAAAATACAAATATCACTGAAATCGGAGGGTAAAATGCTTTATATTTCGATTGTTGTGCGTTTTTATCAAAGGTTATCGCCCAAAAGTTGATTATATGCTGAAGGAGATTGTAATTCTGATTTCATTATTATGCATTGAACTTCTTTTTGAAACTATTCTAGACACAGTTCGTTCGTACAATAATTTCAACATTACCTTTTGTCGATTAAAATTCGCGGCAAATCTATTGCACCATGGGTATTATTACATGGGAATCCGGAGACTCAGATATGTAGGGAGTCATGTGATTTTTGTCCAGGACAAACACTTGAGATGTACACGCCCCTTTAAGATAAGAAGGTGATATTAAGGTCCTTAAGATAAGAAGGCGCGCCATCATTGAAACATTTATATACAATAGTCAAGATATTGAACTCAATGCGCATTCTAACAGGCAGCCAGTGTAACTTGTGGAGAAGAGGAGATGCATGATCACATCTTTTATTCTGTGTCAACTCAAGTTTGGAGGTAATGTCAGTGTGCGATTTACTCAAAGGTATAATATGTGACAGTCCAGCACAAAGGGGCTGTAAAGTCTGCAGAGCATGTGCTGAGGTATGGCCCAATGAACTTTTCAATAAACGAAAAGAAACAAAAGAATTATCAATGGATTTATTGATTTTGTACTGCCTATTTAACAAGCAATATGGACATGTAATGCATCATTGCAAAGTTGATTTTAAGGAAGAATTCACTGTTCAATATCTTAAAATTTCCATAGGCCAACTTGAATACACACTTAATTTAAGGGTACTGCACCACGGTAGAATTCCTCCGTAACTTTTTTTTATATTCACTGTGAACAAGGTTTGAACGATTATAAGAACGAATCTCGAATAAAAAATGGGGGTCACCAGCTTACTTTTTGAGCTACAGCCATTTCAAAACACGTGTTTTTAGCCATTTTTGACTACTATTTAGTACACAATCCTATGGAAATAGCTTTTTTAGGTCGACCATTTCTGTATTTAAAAAAAAACCGCTCCGCCAATTTTTTTGTAATTTTAATAAAAGTTGCGCATTAATAGGCACTATAGATTAATGAAATAAAAAGAATAGGGTCACCAGCTTATATTTTGAGATAATTCCATAAAAAGGCCGATATTTTGGGGTCAACAATGTTGGAAAAGGAGAATCGCGTTATTGTAAGGCGTAGAACGCACAGTAAAACAACGCGGCACGAGCGCAAAACTGGTCTGAGTCACGTACTCGCGTCATAAAAGACGCACTGTCATTGTGTCTTTACGCACGGCCATGACTTTTGTCACTCATGCTAGCGCCTCGTGTATCGGACAAACGTGCACTGCCGACAATAGGGGGGGGGGTGGGCCTCGAGTCAAGAAATGTTCGCGTAGTAAATCCCGATTTTAATGTGTTTTCCTGCTGAATTTATTAGCTTACGGCCATGGTCCCTTCATACACAGGAACACAATTGATATTGATAGTATAGTATATGAAAACTTATCAGTCTAGTAATCTTTAAATTCTAAGCTAATATAAAGCAAATGACACTGACATTTAGGAAAAGGTGCGCAGTGGCGGTACTACAGGGGCAAGGCCCCCCCCCCCCCCAAAAAAATCAATTTAGTCAAAAATTAGACAAAATATACAATTTTAGCATAAAAAGGCATTTTCATACCATAGTATTAGACCAAATCTGACAATTTTAGCGTAGAAAGAATGGCACAACATTTTGGGTTGGGCGTGGTGAGTTGGAGGAAGGGGCGTAATTATAATCCTGACCAGGGACCATAATCGACTAACTTTGGTGAATACAAGCCTATATAATACATGATTAAATAAATTTACCATGTTCATTTGGAGAATCACTGGGGCGAGCCTTCTTATCTGGCGGGGTATGTCTGGTATAATACGCACCTGCTTTAGATAATTTATAATTTACACATCAGTAGATATGCAACTAATTTGAGGCCGAGGTAGCTAGTGCCCGGAGTGAGCGGGGCAAGGTAAGACTGCCCCCTTCCCTTTGGTTAAACCCCATTGACCAGGATTGGGCTATTCCAGAAACATTCTGCACATTTCAATGCCGCTTGCTTTTTGGCACCTAATTTCCAGTCATCGGGCTCTGTTATAATTACATCGGTTGTATCCCATGTTCCTATAACAAACTACGTGTACACATAGGCCTATACCAAATACAGTTCGCACTATTTATTTTACAAAATAAGATTTTTATTTAATATCTATGATTGAAAAACCACGGACAGCAGTGGCGGGCGTGCGCAGGATATTGTGAGTAACCACCCCCTCCCCTCCTCACTCACCTTTTATACTATCAGCACGTTACAGCTTCAATTATGGTTGATTATGTGCCTTCTCAATTAATCTTATTTATGGCATTTGATGTAGCTAATCCAACCGGTGTTTCGCGTGAGCATCTTGACAATCTCAGCTCTGGCCATACAGGTCGGGGGTTCAACGGAGTTTTTACCGAGTGCGGGTCTTTAACTGTGATATCATACCGCAAACTACTGCAAACTACTGCAAACAAACTGACCACTCTTTCTTCTTGGCTTCATTTTGAGTTTTCGCGGCATACAACGTAACAAAATAGAAACAAGCGGGAAGATGCGCGTATAGCGCTTTTTGTCGATCGACGCGCAGTTGGAATATTTTTAATTTTGTCAAAATGCGCTTGCGACGCAACGCCAGTAATTCACGCTCGCGCCTTTATTTGACGCTACGCTCGCATTTTCGAGTCAAAAAATCAGCTGGCACAGTGCCAGCGGCACTGCGCGTCGCTACCGTGGTGCAGTACCCTTAATCGTTGCTTATCTGTTTTTCCAGCCCTTCACCATGTGTGCAGTAAAGCTGCGAAATAGTAGTACATATGTACATCAGAAGTATCGTTTTCAACATGTTCAGTGGGCAATTATTATTATTATTATTACATTTTTGAAAATGTTATAGTACCTTGCACTAATATAATATTGTGTTTCTGACTCTACAGGTGGTCATTTTGACAGATTTGGGACATTTGCAACCCACGATGTGACTGATATACAGGGTTTCTCCATCCATGGTCTGCACTTTGTTGCCATTGCCAACTATGGCGATCTTACAGGTAGGGAAGATATGAAAAAAACCCAATTGTAATGATGATAAACCTCACTTTCTTGGTAGACATGAACCCTCCTTTATTTAACCCCCTGGGTTGAATAACCCCCTGGGGTTAAATAACCCCCTGGGGTCTACCTGTCTGTCTTACAGTGGTTCTGATTGGTTTATTACAAGATAATAATAATAATAATAATCAGTATTTATATAGCGCCTTTTCCAAAGGCTTTTCCAAAGATGTACTCATATGAATAGCCAATTCAAATGCAGCTTGTAAAATGTTTCACTCCCATCTTTATCAGGGATACAATTATTCTATGTCTCTCATTGGTGCAATAAATGATGTATCCATTCTGACCAATCGGCCCGGTAGTTCTCAGGGGGTTAAGCATAACCACTGTGAAGGTGCTCAGTGAAGTGCGATACTGTATATCTTTCTCCAGTATTGACTGTGGCCTTTGACCTTTGGGTGAGCCGGAAAATTGGAGTTGGATGTTAACAGTCTGATATCATGTAATGCGTATAATGCAGTCTTGTATTAGGACAACAAGGGCTTAATACCCATTGATGTAGCTCCTTCAATTTGAGACATACTGTCCCATGCAATTATAGGCATTTTTAGTTAAAGGGACACAATGTCATGTTGATTTTTTTAAATTTGAATTAATTTACTTCAGAATTCAAGATGAACATTAAAAACTGCCATAATTGTTGTTTCTACTAAAAAAACCCCAGCAAAACCTGATTAAAACAATGTTTTAAATATGTTGGAATACCACCTTAACCATGTAAAATGCTGGTTGCGGCTCTACCAGCATTTTTGAATCAATGTTTTGTTGTGCAAAGAGGGCTGATTTTTCTTAATCCTTACAGGTGCAAGTTCATACATGTAATTCAATTGTAAAAATATACAAATCCTGTTTTTAATCCTAATTGAGGGCGCAGCCTTCAACACATCTCTTAGTACCCCTTTAACAGTGATACAAGGTATGATGATTCCATATTTATTTTGAGCCTTCAGGTTGTTTTTGCTTTCATTGGGCACAAAGAAAAATATGCTGTATTCATTGAATTCCACAAATTGCCACAAAACTTTGTACACATTCTTTCCTCGGTCCTTCGATTCGGTCTGCAATTTTCTGAGGATGGTGGCCAAGTGTGGGATCCAGTCTACTTGTTGGGTATAGCAAATAAATCTCGAGTCCAGTTATTGATCTCAATTCTTACGCAATCTGTTATTGTGTCTATGCATGCATTCAGGTGATACGGTCATCAACTCTGAAATACTGGTATACAGTAGATCCCTACACGAGATGGAGCATTTTCAGTACATAGAAACTAATGGTGCATTGGACTGGGAGTATTTTGGCTTTGGGGCAGATCGTCATCGTGAACACTTCCTGGCCGTGGTGAATAATCGCGATAGCGGTGAGTAGTACCTGCATGTACTTGTATTATCTGTGGTAATTGTTACTCTATCAAAAAATTCACTTTTCCACAGACGAACGGACCTCTCAGGTAGGGTCAGTTGATCAGGCATTTTGTTTGTTTTTGGTTTTTTCAAAATGTTTGTTCAAATTTTGGTGCATTTTCAAAATAATCAAATAAATATCTAAATGTTTCAAAATAAATTGGGACAATTTCAGAAATCTGTTCTCGAATTCAAAAAAATAAAAAAATAACTTGCTTGTAGCGATTATCAAATTTGGATGACATACAAGCCTGTGGAAGCTCACCCCCCCAACACACTCAATGGTCTCACAATGTTGGCAGCATTGCGTGTCACTATGGAAGTTTAAGGTTTATGAGACCATGGGGCTGAATAAGAAAATAGAAGGGAGTGCAACTGGGTTATCATGGCCACACCATTACATGGTCTGTTTGAACTTCATGCTGTTTTATAGACATTGAGAGGTTTCCTGAACAAACAAAGAAGTAACTTTGCTTTGGAAATGTGGTGTGCGGGAGGGGGGCACAGGTCATTTCAAATCAAATCTAGAAATCAATCTTGAGATCCAAGTCCTTCACGTCCACATACCATATCATCCTCTTCACTGAATATTTAAGAGCATCTTTTACACTTTCCACGCGGCTATTGGTTTAACCATACAAAACAGATTTTTCAGAAACCTTTCCCAACTTTGAAGGTCAATCTCAAGGATTACAAAACCAAATACTAGGCATGTGTGTACTGATTTCAATGCATTTCTGGAATGCATTCCAAATATGGTAATGAAATTCAATAATGTTGACATTTTTAAAACATTTAGTGACATTTTGGAATGTCGTCTGCAGACGCCTGCCGCCTGGAAAGCTATAACCTTTAGAATGAATGAGACAAAACATTTTATTTGCAGACGAGGAACAACAATCTATGATCTACAAATATCAGAATGGTCTATTTGTGACCTTCCAGTGTATCATGACCACCGGGGCCACAAGATGGCACGCGATCACAGACGAGACCGGCGACCTGCTCCTGCTGGCCCTAGCCACGGTTACCGGGGTGGAATACTACGAGTACACAGGCTGGTGGTTTCGACCGACCAATGTCCAGTACAGTGGGCTGGCATCTAATTCCTCCATCTATGGTTTGGCGTTTGTGTATTGGAACAACACATACCTGCTGGGGGTTGCCGGTGAATCAGATTCTGATGAAAGGTATTGTCTATCTATCAGTGTTTGTGATTGGTTGATTACACAATATACTCATGTGAATAACCAATTAAAATAATGCTTCTAGAATATTTCACTCCAATCTTTATCATGGATACAATCTTTCAAACAATTTTTCTGATTGGTGGAACAAATGATGTATTCACATATCTGACCAATAGGTAGATAGTTCTCGAGGGGTTAATAATACCCTTATTTAATGATATTTGGTGGAGTATTTTAATCCTTTTCTCTCATGATTTTAAATATTGGACTTTTGCATATTCCTTGAGATTCACATGTTCAGTCGTTTCTCCAGTTCGAATCTACAATCAAATCCAAGACAGTGTAAAAATAAATTCCAATGATTCAATGAATTTTTGGTTTATATGACAAACTATTGTCGTATATTTAGAGAATAAAATCGGCGGCCATACACGGCGACACAAATATGGTACAGCCTATAAATTATAAGACCATCGTATATAGCAAAACACCTAAGAACTATATTTTATTCTCATTCTTATTTAGTTTATTGGTTATTTTGATCTTTTCATAAAATAACGCAGTTTGTTAGATTTATTTTAATCAAACAACAACAAATTTCCCCCTTTATAAAATCAACGAATCCAGCGAGCTGTTTACCAACTTCCTGCTTAGAATTAATCGTGTTCTTTAGCACACGCACATGGCAACGCTGCGTATACGCCGGCGACTTTGTGTAGGGCACGCTAACGCGATGATCATATGCACTGAAGGTAATATTATTTGAATGAATTAAACCCACCCCAAACTATACACCATTGTCTCATAATGTATGGGCGTATCGGCTGAAAATCAGCCGAAAACCAATCAAATTGCCTGCTGACATCCCAAACCACACCACTATATAAGAATTTTCTTTAAAAAGAAAAGATAACAAACACCTTGTACTGTGCGCCAGAATTTCCCATACTTTGGATGAATATAAGATTTTTATTTTTCAAAATGTTCTTACAATCTCTTGGAAATGCTTGAAAAGGAAAATAAATAGAAGGATGGAAAAAAGAAATGAAAGAAAGACCCCCCCACCCTAGAAACACAAATATAATGAACAAAATAAAACAAAAAATCCAACTGACCAACCTGCTCTACTTGAAAGGTTGACCTTCTCTACGAGGGCGGATAAAAAAGTGTTGTCACTTTGCCCATGTTTCAGAAGATGGCCATACAATTTCAAAAAATACATACACATTCTCAAGAAGCTTCCCCCGACGTACTCCATAGTAGGGATTGTCTCATCTCTGAATGTACTACTTTGGCTTGGTCTTGGATCCTTGAAAAAAGGCCTCCCAGAAATCTTTGATGTGATTGTTGGGAAAGGGCCAGAAGTCGCAGGGAGCCAAGTTGGGTGATAAGGGTGGATGTTCCATCAAATTTAATGGATACCATTTTCATCAAGGTAAGTCTGGGTGAGGCAAGCTTTGTGAGGACATGCATTGTCGTGATGCAGTATGATTCGAAACCATCTTTTGTAGGATCCATTTCACAGGTAGATAAATAAACACAACACCAAAAGTAAGTCCCCCCTAAACAATTCGTCATAACATCGTAAGATAAAACATTTTACCAATAAAACTTAGTTAGAAATAATCCTATGACTGTTTCCTAAGTGGTGTTTGAAAATGAAAGATGTCCATGACTTCATGGCTGAATAAGCTTAAAAATAAGACAAAAACTGCCCTTCTCAAAAGTCACAACTCACTATGCTAATATCTGAGCCAAGAATGGGATTTACATGGCTGAATGATCATGAATTGATTACACATTACAGTAAATTTTGCTCAGCCACGGGTACTTTTCCATTACTGAGAAGCAATTCATACACTTTTGTGATTTTTGAGAAGGGCAGTTTTTGTCTTCCATTTGAGCTCATTCAGCCATGAAGTAATGGAAATCTTTCATTATCAACCATCACTTAGGAAACAGTCATAGGATTATTTCTAACTAAGTTTTATTGATAAAATGTTTTATCTTACGATGTTATGACAAATTGTTTAGGGGGGGACTTACTTTTGGTGTTGTGTTTAGCTGCAAAAATGTGCTTGGTAAATTCTATATAGACTATAATATCCCCACTAAATTTAGATAAGAGGGAGCTAGAATGTGATGTAAAGGATGAAATAGCACGATAAAGACATAGTATTCTCTTGTGTTACAGTAGCTGTGGCTGCCTTTGGCGACAGAACTTACTGATCCGCCCTGAATTTTCTCAAAGATTTCCAATACAAGTATAATTATCTCTTTTGAAATGTTGTGTAGAGTTGACACTATGTCTGTTTGGCCTACACGGTACACCTGTATGCAGTGATGGTGTACTCAAGTCTCGGACTCGAGACAGGCCCTGGAGTCCCATTTTTAAAGAACTCTGACTCTGACTCGGAGGTGAAGGACTTCGACTCTGCCACTAAGGACTCTGGAATTTTGCCCGAGTCCAATACGAGGGGCATTCAATAAATACCCGCAACCATTGTTGTTCTCCACACCTGAGTGATTCTGTGAAATCTAAGTGGGTACACTATAAAGTATGAACCTTAATCTATCATTTAACACAATCTGGATTTACTGAATATTCATAATTACGTAATAGCATTAGCATAAAATAACCCATATTTGGACAGTGAAAAACATGCCACTTTGGCAGGAATTTTGAATTAGCTTGATAGCACGTGTATTGAAATGAGCAGAACTTTGTTCCGGATAAGTGTGCAAGTCTAACATTTTGCATCGGGAAACCAGAGACCATGTTCAACGAGTTCCTAAATGGAGAGGTTCTGTTAAAGACAATTTTTGGAAATACACTGCATCTTATCTTGGTCAACATTAGGCTTTGACAGTGAGCCCTAAAATGCCGAAAATCCAAAGAAGTGAAAATGATAGTTATAGCAAACAATTGGGATTTCCTGAAATACCACAGCAAATGCAGGATTCGTTATTGTATAGATGACAGGGTATCAATAAATACATCGAGAATTGTTGAACTTGGAATAAAAATCTGCGCATGGTCAGAAAGCGCTCATAATGAGCAGAAATGTTAAACAATCACTGCAACCAACATAAAAGTTACAGATAAGGAATTGAATTTAAGAAAACAAGAACTGTGGTGAACTTCAATACATATACAAAGTTAAAAAATGTATTAAAACATTTATTTGAAAATACAATTCAATTTAATGTTATGGTCAGTATAGTGAATTTACTCAAATTGGGTAAAACGAGCTTCATTGTATTAACATTTTCTCTGCAGAAAACGGTTTCAGATATTGTCTTTATAATCTCCCGTTTAAATTTATAATATGTAACAATGAGGAACAAGAGGTTTAAGGTAGCTATATCGGCTACGGCGTCATGCTCAGATTTGCTTAAAAAGATTACAGGATGTGTATATTGACAAGATAAACTCACTTGCCGATTTTGAATTTTTTCCATCAAGCCGTTTTCGAACGGTGCAATTTTTTGTCTTCCAAAAACCCCATAGACTTACTGTGCGTTAGGTTTTTGGCACGTTGCCAAATTCCCCAAAATGGCTTCTTTTCTCAAAACACACTCTATTTATAAATTATTTTTTCAACCCTTTATATCCTTAAGATGAACTTGTTCTTTATATTATGTTTTTGCTAAAATCCCAATGCATAATATTTAATGTAATTATTTCCACATTTAAAATCATAATATGGATTGAATGGAGTGGGAATGTTAGTACTTAACAAAAAATTGTATTTTTTCTAGAAACACTAAATAGTCAAACTTTGTGAATATTTTTAAAGAGAAGTATAGCTCCTATTTCAACAAACAAGGTGTCATATGAAAGGTAATTCAATTTAGAAGATTCTCTCGCCAGCTTTTTCTATTAAAGTGTTTCTAGTCTTTTTTGTGTCAATTTGAACTTCTGTCTTTAAAAAATCCCTAAAAAAATGGTTTTCTCAAAAAACAACAACACTTTATTTACAAAAACTGGCGAGAGAATTTAGGTAATATGTTTGTTAACTATCCCCGAAAGTTACAGACCCATAGCAGTTTCCTACTTGGCTGAAAATATTCAAATGTCCAAAAATTTAGGGAATTTTCAAAAAATAAAGAAAAACATAAGAAATATCCAAATTAATCCAAAAGTTCTCACAGAGGTAGAGTAAAGACTTTTCTTTAATGTGGTCACAAAATAAAAAAGTATAGATATAATTCATTTGGCACAATAGTTTTTTTTCTGCAGTGGTGTAATAGCCGATATAGCTACCTTAAGCCAAATCTTGCGGTTGGATACCTTGACCTTGACTGTTTATTCATTAAAGAATTTCTTTTAAGCTATGACAAGAAGATGACGTTTTAATGTTACATAATAAGTGTTTTTTCTGAAAATAAGTAATGTTGAGCACATAGTACTGGTCTATCACTGTTTCAAACGACAACTTATTCCATGTATCGGTTCTTGAGATATTTTGAAAAAAGTAACTGTGCATCAAATTGCTTGCAAATATTCTCCGCCCTGATCAGCTATTTTTCATGCAGTGTCCAAAGAGTTTTGATTTTACGCATATGCCATTAAGTAATCCCACAAACGATATTGTTCATTCATGCATAGCGAGGAAAGATAAAGACCCATATTTCAAATTACCCTAATTCTATACTCTGTTTGGCCATCTCGAGACAGTGACGTAACCGCGTATTCTACTAATTGCATCACATAACGCGCGCGAATACTCGCGGCGCTGGCGTACAAACACGAGCGTTGAAAGGCGGAAGATTCATACGCGTGCGTAAAAGCTGCGCCTGTTCAGTTACGTCACTGTCTCGAGATGGCCAAACAGAGTATAGTTGGCATACGTCGCGCATGAGTGGAGAAAAACAATGGTTGCGGGTATTTATTGAACGCCCCTCGTAAATATTGACGTATATTTTAAGAATGTTGAATAGTTTTTTCAAGCAAAAGACTACACAGGCTTTTTATTTCTTGATCCGAAACACACATAGCTTCAAAAGTAACTACCCACTTGTCCATCCCTGTCTTGATTATCATATGAATTCCTTTCAAGGTAATAAATATTTTCTGAAAGCACACAGTCTCAGTGACACTGTATAAGTAGATATAAGGGATATTGAGAGCAGTTATTTTACAATGACGAAAAATGTAAAATTTGAGCCTATTTCGACTGCTCGCTTCCATAGGCCAGTAGTGGTAAAATATCGTAATTGCGGCTTAGTTCACCCAAGGAATCCATATGCTATGTTTCTCTTAACCCTTATACTCTTGAGTACTACAAATTACTACGATGCGGTGTGCTTGTGTCACCCGGTTCGGCTGTTTTTCGATGAAATAATGACCCCAGGGTATATACTTGGCGAAGTATACTGAGCCAAGTATGGTTGACCCCCGTGGCCTAGCGGTAGATCGTCTGACTCTGAACCCAGAGGTCCAGGGTTCCAGCCCCGGGGCGTGGGTGCCCTTTTCCCCTCGCTCTTTGGCCACAAAATATTTTTTTCTTTGGAAAAGGTGCCTCGGGGGTTAGGGTTATTGAGCGTTTCTTTTTCAACATTTTTCTTTTTTCAACATTTTTCTAATTTTGGTCTCATTAACCCTAACACTCTTGAGTACTACGAATTACTACGATGCGATGTGCATGTGTCGCCCAGTTCGGCAGTTTTTCGAAGATGTTCTTCCCGAGGTCCGAGGTTTGAGCCCAGGGAGCGTGGGGGCTCTTTTTCCCCTCGCTCTTTTGCCGCGATTTTTTTTCCTTTGGAAAAGGTGCCTCGGGGGTTAGGGTTAAATTAAGGGAGGTGTCCGCAAGCACAACATTGGGCATTATATGTTAGAAAAATAATTACCGAGCCCAAATTGCATAATTATAAAGAACAAAACATCATACTTATGACAAAAACGAATACAAATGCAATTTTAAAAATTTGCGGCGATCGAAACAGATGACATCATGGTTATTGGTGCTTAAATTTGCCCAAGTGCATTGTTATAGCTATGACTTCATCGGCACCGGGACTTTGGATCGCCGCGCATTTAAAAAAACCCTGGTAGTTTCCCGTATAGTTTTATATACCTATTCACGAGCCCTGGTACATTCGTTAGATTTTTACGAGTTTATTTTCCCTGCCTCTTAATTGATTCCCTGCTGTTACTAATTTGTCACATTTGAAACACCAAAGCCACGCCTTTTACCTCATAAGTTTAATTACTTTATTATTGGGGAGATACTAAAAAAACCGATAACGGATGGATGGTACCACCGTTGAAAGATATCAAAATTTTTTGGTCTTTTTATGCTGACAATTTTTTTCTTCTTTTCTATTTTCTATTTTTGACACTCCTCTACACTAGAATCCTCACTACATAAGCACTTTATTTAGCCCACATGTATATATATATGTAAAATTGTAACACATAATGCTGTGAGGAAAAAAGTTAGAACATATTTTATTGCCTTTGGATGGCCTACTGTAAAGTAAAACCCTTAAAAATGCAATAACTGATTCCTCGATGAATATAAACATGGTTAGGTGGAAAAAACGGGGCTAAGAAATTTATGTGACTAAAATGGCGATAAAATTGATATTAGGCGACGACCCCCCCCCCTGTTTTACAGGTGGACGGACCTGTCAAGTAAGGATGGTCGTTTGGTTTTTTTATATTTTATTTTACCTAAAATGTCACAAAAATCTGCAAAAATCAGGATATTTTTTGAAAAATTTGTGAAAATCTTTTTTGACAGGTTATTGTCAAAATCTGGCTGATTTTACATGATTTGAGAAGAAAAACTGGTCGGGCCCGTAAAACAGGGTTTTTTTCCCCACGACTTATTGTCATTTTTTACAGACATAGGGGAGAGGGGGGTGTGTATGTCCTCGGGGCAGGTTCGCGCACCACATGATTCTCATCATTGTGGCCACTGGTTGAAAACACGCAATACATGCAAACACGCAATAGATAAAGTAGTATGTTGCAAGCTTCCCACAGTAATGTGGCAGATCGCCATAACATGTTTGTCAAATTATCATCCAAAAACCAGTTATGCATTAAAAATGTGAATTTTCTTCCATTTTCCTTATTGATTTTTTTCTAAAGATATTTGTAGAGACGATTTTTATGTAAATTTTCAAGGTAGGTATGGGATTGATAAGGATTTGATGCAGTTCACAACCCGTCAATGTCATTGCCATGTCACTCATAATCGGACCAAATTGCCATGTCACTCATAATCAGACGAACTTGCCACACACATAATTATGATCTGCTTATTGATTTTCTTGAAATGATGCCACACATAATTGATTGGTAGACTCCCATGTCTGTGCACGAAAATCCACCAAGAAAATGTCTGTTAATTTATGGAAAAAAACAGCCATAGCCAGTGAGATTTAGTGCCACTTTTTTTCTGTCTAGATTTTGATACCTCATTTGTCAGAAAAGATTGTAAATTGTGTAATATTTATAGCATTATATGTAGAAACAAGCAGTATCAAATCTCACAAATTGATTAAGTTCACTAGATGTGTTATGAATCAAAACCCTTTGTGACATCTATTTGCATTGTTACACTAGGTCAAACACTAGGTTATGTTTTTGCTTGAGATTCACCTGGGTGTTATAAACTATCCATTTTTTGCTTTTTATTATAACTACATGTATAATACTTTATAACTTCAGTTTCAGTATCAATTTCCGCCATACAGAGCGAGTCAGAAAGAATGGGCACTTTTTTCACAAAAGCGTCACAAAAGATGTAGGCATGCATATTCCAAATCAATGGTAGCGCTTTCAAGACTTACAATTTGGCTTTCATTCAAAAGAAGAATTTTAAAATCGACCATTTTGTTATCATGTAGCACTAATTTGAGTAAAGCCCCAAAATCTGAAGCAAATCCATTGAATGGTCAAATTATCAAGCCATTCCTAAAAGTATTCTAATGGGGTTTACATTTTGAATCAGTATAAATGCCGCCTTTTACGTTTCCTTCTTTATTTTAGGCTTTTTATTACTCATAATTACACAGATCTATTTATTTCCAGTCATTTTAAGATATTGTATCCAACATTCATGTGCCTCTCTAGTTTTTCACTAGTTTCATTGATCAGAATCTCTGAATCGGGCAACCAACAATAATAAGGGTTATTGCCATTCCGTGGATTGGCTTTAAAATATCCAGCTCTACTCAAATGGTTGCAACTTTATGATGCAATGTTTGAATTCAATTTTGTTTTGTTTTGGATGAAAGCCAAATATGTCTTCTTTGTAACACTATATTTGATTCTGAATATGCAGGCTTAAAGGAAATCCGTGCCATGGAACTTTAGCGCTTAGATATGTAGCATTATTATTATACAGACCACTTCTGTAGGTTAAAGTTTTTGAAATTACAGCATAAAGACAAAATTGGCTTTAGAAAGAAAAACAGTCGCATGTATGGAGGTCGTCATATTGATCAAAGCTCTGACTAAACAGTTACGAGATGTCCGCATCTCTGTTTCATGTATTGATATTATCCATTTATGCACATAACTCCTGCGTGATACTATCCAGCAACCTGTTGCTGATGAGGCGGTTTTAGTGACGATGACATCACAATATTGTGATGTCATCGTCACTAAAATCCCAACAGCACTTTCAACATAGCCAACCGGGCGCGAATTTCAAATAATCACAGGTTGGGGATGTGCAGTTTAAATTTGTTTACTTTAAGTTTAACATTATAGTTCTGTGTTCAATAAAAATGGTCAATATACATTAGATAATTATTTTCCTACCATATAATGCATGGTTTAATGAATAGAACGATATTCCTTAAATATTTCTGTGGCGCTTTCACCAAAAAATATCCAATCTTTCTGACTCGCCCTGTGTGGTAAAGTATTTGATCTCACATTGATATATGTATGACATGATTTCCTGGGATTCTACTTAAGCTAGCTGAAGAAATGTCAGTGTTAGATTACAGTCAATTGGCAGGATGCCTGTTAGCCTTAAGGGGGTTGTTAACCCCAAAAGCATAAAATGTATCAAGCGTGGTAACTTTTGAACTATTAATGTGAAGTATACAAAACTATAAAGTATATAAAAAATATACATATTTTGAAAGGAAATGTGTCGGAGAATCAATTTATGGTATCAAATTTCACTAAAAATGCTGATTCTTAAGATTTTGACCAAAATGCTGAAATTTGTTGATTAATTGAGCTGAGCTTTTGGGTAACTCAATACGTTGACTGGGCGGGACATGGACAACTGTTGAAAGGAAAGGAACAGCAGTACAGTAGTAGAAAAAACAAAAGCAATAGCAGCTTACAATCGACGAAACCCCAGAGTAGACCTTGATAATTTCTGTATTTCAGATCTTGGATAAGTTCCTTCAAATTATTTCTGTGTCTCTTAATCTTATCTTTATTGTCTTCCCTAAAGAAATGCCTGTTCTACGGGCCCGACCGACCCATTTTGTTTCTAATTTGGCAAGGTTAATTTTTTGAAATGTTGTCACATCTCCCCCCCCCCCCATTGATTTGATTCAGCGGATTCCACCGCCCTAAAAAACCCACCTGGTAGGATACCATTAAAGCATTTGACTCCCATTAATGTACGTAATAATTTGTTCACATTGCACTCACAAAAAATGGTACAGCCCATACCCTAGCCTTGCCATCAAGGCCTTCTTATTTGTAAAACTATTTCACTATCCAAAACAATAACATTACTATTGCAACAGTATTTCACACTTTACACCAAGCAATGATATTACTTTTCCCCATCCAGTATCCACCTGTTATTACCCATCACTGATAGGCCAGAAAGTTTGGTTACAGGAAAATATCCATATATTGAAACTGTTACTAAACATACATGTCATTGTCATGAATGATAAGTGTGTGGTGTATGACGGTCATGACCCTATATGAGGACACAGCATCACTCACACATTGTCCCAAATACATAAAATACATGCAATAGGTATAGGGTCAATAAGATATTATGCACTAGCTCTACAGCATATTATTAAAGTTTCGAATCAATGGAAAATATTACTTGTACCAGGAATTGGGAGAGAGAGGGTAGCGAGTCTGAGACTTGAGATCAAGTCTACCCATACCCATGATCACCAACAAAAAATAATAATACAAGTTATAATCATTATTAATATAAAAACACAAACAAACAAAACAATAAAAGTTTAGTGCACCCACTGGGATAGTGACTGAGTGTAACATATGATTAGTTGTTGTAAATGGTGAGTGGTGAGCCCCATGCAAAGCATCAAAAAGTTATGGTATTAACACTATTATAAAACAGATTTTTTTTCAGAAACTTTTCCCAACTTTCAAGATATATTTCAAGGATTAGGCTAAATTAAAAAAATCTTTTGTCTCAAAGCTCTTCAGTTTTTCAAAACCTAATGCGGAATGCGGTTTTTTTAAAGTTTTTATTATTATTTTTAAATATAAAATATTGAAATCCTTGTAAAAGTGACTTTTTGTATTTAAAATGATGTGATCAATGGAAATCTGAAAAATCGGTGAAATTTTGGGATTTTTTATTTTTATTTTTGAAAAAAAAAAAAAAACAACTTTTTTCTTTTTTCTAATGCGCATCAATAAACCAACGCACGCGGGAGCTTTGAGACAAATGATTTTTTAAAATTTAGCCTTACTGAATCAATACTAGGTGTGCTTGTACTTGTTTTAATGCATTTCTCATGGTGATTCTAAATATGGTAATGAAATTCAATAATTTTAACATTTTTAAAACATGTAACATTTGGGATATAGTAATATTGTCCTCTTTACGAATAGTAAGTAGAATTGTCCTCTTTACGATGGGGGAGGCATGTTTCTCATATATCTTGGTTGATTCTGAACATATTTTTAAATAAATGTTCATAATTAAACTGGAAAATGTCTCAATATGATTGGATGCATTACCTACTGTTTCAGAGTTGGGTGCCATATGCAAGCATGCACTTCCGAGATAAGCCAAGACAACCAAACACAATGTCCATATACTATACTATATTGTATTTATATGCTTGTGGCATTCAGTATGCCCATTGTTTGTAGTAAATCATATGATTTCCATATGTGAGGATGGTCAACGGTCCAAGCGACGCATAATCTACGAGGATGGTTTATAAATGTATAAATGCAGCACATCAAGGGAGGGGGGGGGGGGGGACTTTGGGGCTGTGTGTTTTTCAAGATATAGATGAAAATGGATAGAAGAAGAAAAATAAAGAAAAAAATAAGAATTTAGGAGTCATTTTCACTTGTAAAATCTGAATGCCGTGATCAATTTGGTGTCATTTTAAAGCTGAGACAATGCTCTGAGAGCACACATAATAAATTCAAAATTGACTTCACCTGCTAAGTCCCCTTTTGATCACAAATATAGTAGTCTAAAACATCATCTTTATTGTTATTTCAATGGCTTTGCTCATATCTTAAGTTGTTGCGATGAGTCAATATGATTATTTGGATTATCTCAATGATCTCGATGTAGGCATAATGAGTTAAACTCCTCACATATAAGAAGATGGGCCTACACATAGGGCAATATTTTAAACAGGGGCTCTAATTGTCTTATGAACGAATTCAAGTGGTAAAACTTTTCATCCAATCATGAACCTGTAATATTTACTGCGGTAGGTCCATGGCTCAACTTTCATCCAAAGTATGGGAGTACAATTTACATCACCCCCATAGTGGGTGTAACCAATGAACTATTGAGGAGAACATCTTGGCTCCAAATTTTAGTTCATCAATCAAAATTTGACATGCTGTCCGGGGGAGGGGGTACTTGCCTAATACGGTATACAGGAATGTGCCCCTCTAAAATGGGTCGCTTTTTTGCAAAAAAATCCTTAAACATGGGGTATGATTTTGTGGGGTCACTTTTTACAAATGGGTCTATTTTCCCGATAATTTGCGAAAAATTGGGTCTATAATGAAGCAAAATCCTTAGAAATGGGTACCGTTTCGAATTTCCAGCCGCACACCTCTGACCAAACCAAATCCCCAGTACCCCCCCCCCCCCCCACACCCACCGGCATGTTGTTTCCTTCCCATCCTGTCTGGAATCATTTTAAGATTAAGATATTATTATTATTATGTCCTAATACTTAGAAACCAGGATTTGAAAATGTTATTATTTTCTAAACATAAATGGTATGCAATTGTGGTATTTTGAAGAATGTCTTCTTTCTTGGGAGGGAAGTAAAAGTTGAAACATTCACCCTCAAGTTCAAATTTTATCTTGTTTTTCAATCTGGAAATAAAACAGCAGATATCCGCTTCTCTGGATCAGTGCCAGAATAGCTACTTATATATTACTTGTTTGAAGAATGCTATCTTTTTGGAAAGGAAGTAAAGTTGAAAAATTCACCCTCAAGTTCAATGTTATCTTGTTTTTCAATCTGGTAACAAAACAGCAGATATCTGCTTCTCTGGATCAGTGCCAGAATAGCTACATATATATTACTCGTCCTCAAACACAAGGCATTATTTCTATCCTGAGAGAGCCAAATCAAACACATCACTCAACCGCTTCATCATTGTTGTCAATTTTACTGCATATTGTTGAATAATATTTTTGAAAGCATGGCCAGTGGGGAGCGTAACATGATTTTGGTTCTGGCTTGTGTTGTAATGCTTGTAATACGCAACATCAATTGTACGCCGGTCAAGAGAAGCGCTACGGACTGTTATGGAACAGACTGCATCATTCCCCAAGACGAACTAGATTTCAATGGGAACCCTCGCGATACCATACTTCTTGAGAATATCACCGCTTCTTTGATTCATGCCTTCCCAGAAATCACTGACCTACTGAAGCATATTGTGTACATCCATGAGAATGCTACAGCGACTGCTTTGCCTTCAATTGCCCAATCGCTAGAAGATGACAAGAACCTACAAGCATCCCAGAACCTCCTGATTGAGAATGGTACGGCTGTGACAACTCCTATTCTATTCGAGATGGTCAGATTGATGCAAAGACAACAAGAAATGCAAGAAAGACAACAAGAAATGCAAGAAAGACACAATCACCAGATGCAAGAACAATCAGAGAGGCAGAGTAGGCTGCTAGAAAATGCTACTGCTTCTCTCCAACAATCTTTCTTACCATTGCTCACTAACTTGTTGCAAATCCAACATGATAGCCTACCACCATACAGTTGCCTAAGTGGCCGTCTTTTAAGTGGTGAACAAATGATATTACCCAAAAATACTGTGTTAGGTTCATTCCCAGTTGTTTGTGATATGTACACTGACGGAGGTGGATGGATTGTATTCCAACGCAGATACGACGGCTCCATGGATTTTGATCGTGTTTGGGATGACTATGCAACAGGATTTGGTAGCCCTGATGGGGAATTCTGGTTGGGACTTGACAAACTCAATGTGCTCACTAGTCATGGTCGTTGGGAATTGAGAGTTGATCTTGAAGATTTCGATTTGAATAAGGCTTATGCAATTTATGACAACTTCGGTATTGGTGACAGCTCCTCATTCTACAGACTTGATATTGGATCTTATTCTGGTACAGCTGGGGACGGCATGACGTCCCTAAATGGGATGGCTTTTACCACCTTGGACCAAGACCATGACCAGTATCGTAATAACTGTGCAATTACTATCCGAGGTGCTTGGTGGCATAACGTCTGTACCCGTGCTCACCTCAATGGCCTGTATCTAGGACGGACTGACACCAGTGGCAGTGGCATGTACTGGTACGAATGGAAAAACAGTCATCAATCACTGAAAAAATCTGAAATAAAAATACGCCTCATTGAGGGATAATTATAGCAAATGTATGTGCAAATGTGTATAATAAGGTTAGCATTTGAAGAAGCACTCTTTTGGTCTAAGGAGGCATTGACTTGTAAGTCAGTATAATGGAGCCTACACAATCTCTTGTCCATGTATCAATGGATTCTGATTCACTATTCATGATTGTATTACTTCTGTTGTTTTATATTGTAACTAATAGCAAGTTGTAATTGCTTTATTGTCTGCATTCTTTATAAATATTTTACTTAGTTTTACTATTTTGACTCAAAAGTGCCAGGTTTTTTTTGAAAGAATTTATTTTTAAGACAGTTTTTTTTAAATATGTTGTCGATTTTGCTGTTATTTTCAGCACAAAATAGTGATAATTTTGACATATTCAGATTGAGACCTCCCCACTTTCTTAAGCATGTGGCTGAGTACTGAAAGAAGTGATTGTTGTGATTTGTTGTCCCCCAAATTGGTGTGAAAAATTGAGCTCTCAATAACCAACATTAGCCGATCTTGACAGACACAACTCAAATTTTGGGAGGGGGGGGGGGGGGGGGGGTGGCATTAATTTACACATTCATTCAGCAACAAAAAAGAACCATGACATATCATGGTACCGTTTACGATACAACTATTTGGTGAATTTACTGCATTTTTGAAACCAAACAAAATAATGATTGTTATAACTATGATGCATTATGTAAATGAACAATTGGATACACGTATAGTACAGAACAAGACGAATCAAACTCACATTATAGAAATGTCGCAAATCTTGTTCGGGTTTTAAAATTTAGGTCCTACACTTTCATGTAAATGAGCATAAATATGTTTTCCGCAACCGATTTTTGTATTAATTAACTAAAATTCTTTTCAAAGATAGACCCTATGCCAGAATAAATCATCTTTGAATTTGTTGATCATCAAATAGTCTGTTATTAAATAAAATACATTTTATTTAATAACAGACTATTTGATGATCAACAAATTCAAAGCCAATCATCTTATACATTGTGTGTATACATGTATACACACAATGTATAAGATGATTGGCTTTTTATACTTACTCATCATAATCCGGCTTTAAGTGGAATGTGTTCATTTTAATATCGGAGGCATCAGTTGTGTTGTAGCCCTATAGAAACTCAAATATTGAACTTAGTTTTGCATTGTTTCTGTTATTTTGCAAGAAAATAGAGAATTGTAACACTGTTTTAACTGTTGTACAGGGTGTATCAGTATGAACTGCACCGAGGCAATATGATTTATTACAGTATGAATTTGATTAATATTGTTCAAACCATTTTCACCTTGCGCAAACGCCCAGCTTTCATAAGAATTTAAAATTTTGAAAATCTGACATTTCTGATGGAAAATACAGACTTTCTGGTAAAGATGGTAGATTTCAATTTTAAAAATCTGTGAAATTACTTACCCTACCTAAGATATCCATCCATCCATAGTACAGGGTTTATTTTTGGTCGCCATCTCTCAACTTTTCACATCACTTGTATAACTATTTATTATTTGCATACTTTTGTGCGTGAAATTTGGAGATACATTTTTATTTTTAACCTGCAAATCCACCGGGATTTGTTCTGCTTGAGTTGTTTTAACTTTCCTTTCTTTGGCGGGAGTTTTGAACATTGCTTATGTGGTGTGGGCTACATTGTTTGAAATGTTGGGGGTAGTGGTAGAGAGGATTGATTGAAATTGAAAACACTCTTTTCATCGATTTTCGATTATGTCTTGCCACACAGAACAAAAAGAGATTTCTCACTGAAATTAACATATAATATATGAAACATGTTCTCCTTTATATTGCAGGTGTTTAAATTTAAAACAATAATCATTTTTCATTTTTTATGTATTTTAGAAACATGGTACAGTTCATTCTGATACACCCTGTATAATTTCGCTTTGCCTATTTAAAGGGGTCAGGCCATTTTGTGAACTCACTATTCTGAACCGACTTTTCTGACCCCACCTAACCCCACCTGACCCCACTTTTGTATAGTAATGTTATGGTGTAACAATGACAAGTAATATACCTGAATGTTTTGGCAAAATTACAAGTAAAATCTATTTTAAAGCATTTTATTCCCCCACCTAAGCTTGTTCATGCATTTGTCGAGGCATTGTAGGATTGCGTTAAATAATCTCAATCTCGCTGAGTGAAATATGTGTTACCAAGTTTATAGGCAAGGCTTGATTTCTAAAATATAACGGATTATGATAACGGTTTATAATTTTTTGATTTTTTTTTTTAGGGCTACAATTATTGAACTATTATCAAATGCATATAAAAGTATACATTTTTTGAAAGGAAATGGATCAGAAAATCCAGATTTTTGCATTAATTTTGACCAATATTTTTAATTTTTTTGAACAAAGCTAACAAAAATATTGTTGAGTAAAAAATTCCCAAATCGCTTGATTATGATGTAAATACACTAACTTATGGATAATGTTTTCATTTTTTAACATAATCTAATAGTTTTTGAAATTTTGACCAAAAGTGCAAAAAAAAATTATTCAATTTTCCCACTTTTTTGGCACTTTTTAGTCCCAATTTCAACAAATATTAGATTAGGTTAAAAAAATCGTCCCTAAGTTAGTGTCGTTACATTATAATTAAGCGATTTGGGCATTTTTTACTCGAAATTATTTTTGTAAGCTTTGTAAGATTTTGGGTCAAAAAATGATATTTTTTTAAAGTCAAAATTGATGCAAAATTTGGATTCTCTGATCCATTTTCTTTCCAAAAATGTATACTTTTATATACATTTGAATCATAGTTCAATAATTACAGCACTCAAAAAAACTTTAAAAACAACTTCCTTGAGTCCCCCTCTTATTTGTCCTATTGCAAGCGTCAACCGGCAACAAAAGAGTACTGCAAGCTTGACATCTGAGAAATTGAAATCCTCAACGATCCATTCAAAGTCAGCCATTATTCAAGAGTTTTAAAAGTGGGGTCAGAAAATGGCCTGACCCTATATCATGTTTATGAAGATAGCCTATGTTTGTTTCACCATGGAGCAAACAAAATTCAATTTTGTGTCAGTTTTTAAAAGAAAGTAAGTTGGTGTTGTTTTAGTTTAAATACTGTTTTAATTTAACATTCTGCACAGTCACAACTTGGCTCACACCATCATTTTCAAAAGTTCAAGAAAAATGGGGAAAACAGTTATGCGGTAATATGCAAATTTTAAAGATATGCGTGTGGTCTTCTGAGACAAGTTTGTTTTTATTTGGCCTTATGCATTATTATACATCAGTTGTGAATTAAGTGCATAAACATGTTTAATAAAGTATGAAATGTACACTAATCGCATAAGAAAACTATATAATGTTTGATTAAGCTTATGGCACACATTGTTACAGAAATATCGTAAATAATCCATCATGTAAATAAAGTGTTATGAAATCTGCTGTTAAAGTCCTATTAGTCCTTTATTAAATACACTTTATCCCATTAAATTTCACCCTTTAACCCTTACTCTACCCCCACTTTTTCAGACAATTTTTCCGCAAGGTGAAAAGTGACCCAACATATCGCCGTGACCCCCCCCCCCACACACCCGAATTTGAACCAGGGACCTCCGGCAAACGGGATTTGGGATTTTCCAGTACACCACGAGTGTCAAGGCTACTTTGGCGCAGTATACCGCGCAATTTTTCATGGCCTAAAAATCATGTTTTATATGGGGCACTTTTTTTTGTTACGCCATGTATACCAAGTTATTTATTTTATTTACTTAAATTTGGACATTCACTTTATGTTTGCAAATATATAGAAAAAAAGGTAAAATATTACCATTACATCTATTCATAATATACATTACTTTATGACGACAAAAAAAAGAGACCCTGTTGTACGGGCCCGACCGACCCATTTTTTAGAAATCGGTAAAACAAATTGAAAAATCACATTTTAAATGAATACAACCCAAAATATTTCTTTTGCTTTTCAAAACACTGCAAAATGTTTACAAATTTTGTTTGATTTTTATGGTCATTTACAAGGCGAAAAAAGAAGAAAAAAAGCAAAAAAGCCAGACCAACTGACCCGACCTGAGAGGTCACTGTCACTGGTACAACAGGGTTTCTATTTTTCGTCGACTAAGCCTAATCTTGTGTAAGAGGTGGTCACTGCATTCTATGTGTAAATTGGCAAACAAGATAATTGTCTTTGCTCAGTGACAGTTAATAATATAACTGTCATTGCTTTGCTTTGCCTCTTAGTACTTCAATAAATCAGTCATAAATACGGGATATGGTACTTCCCAGAACGCAATAAAAGAACCAATCATTGTGAGATATGCTTTTTTACGACGTGTATTCATTATAGGTTAAGAGTTTTTAAAAGGTTTCACAAGCAACTTCAGGTATTTAAAACTAAAACTGCAAATTGAAATTTCTGATAAATTCATGCAAGAAACTATATTCTAAGCCACCTGTACAGGGTGGTCCAAAAAACAAAACAAAACTATACCCAACTTTGGAGGCCATTTTCTCCTAGATGATAAAATATTTTAGTAATTTGGTTTGCATATTATTAAAGCATATATCGTTGAGCATTATTGGTGAAAATAGGGAAGCATAGTGCAGTTATGCTCCACGGCAAACGAGCGACAACCCTTGACACACACATACCGGGTTTAACAAAACTGTAATCCTGTTTCACAAATTAGCCCCGATTAGTCAATTGATACTTGAGCGCTCTTAGCCAATGAACGAGCTTGTCAACGACCTACAGGTCGACCCGTTCATCTATTGTTTGAGCTGATACTGATAAGGAATAGTTGATATCTAAACAAAGTAGGGGTGTTTGTTAAGAAATAGGCCCGATGTTGAAGCAAATGGACTTATTATATAGAATAATGGTTGAATCAACGCCTGATTAGAGATAGATGGAAACATTATTGAAATTATTATTGTTTAGAATTAGTATTGTCTAAAATATCTACAATTTAAATGAATTCTTATTTGTTATTCCAAATTCTGGTACTTGTTTTATAAATAGATATGTATTTTATACCTATTTATACCCATATATTATAACACATAATACTGTAAAACGACTTAATTTTGCTAGCAATTTAATTTCGCGATACGGTCCAATTCACCAAATTAATTTGCTTTCAATTATATCACATTATTTCATATTATTCATCAATGGTTTATATAGCCTACTGAAAGATCATACGAATTTGTAAAATTACACTGCCCCAAATATATTAATGCTTAATTCACTAAATTTAGTTGCCGTGAAATTAAAGTGTTTTACTTATGTCCCAATTAGTCTCAACAACCATGTCCATGGGTGTATTGAGCCACCATCCCTAACCAAAAATGGTAGGGCCAATCGATAAGGTCGATCTCTTCACACGCACGGTCCGCTGATCGCTAAATTTTTACTGGTTAACTTGTGATAACTAGTGGAAATATAGGTTTGTTGAAGCGTCTATGGTACTGCTTTCCCAGGGTCCTATAATAACAAACAAAGGCTTAAAATGTTAAGTGGGCCGCCCTCTTTATACATCCGCCCGATTAAAATTGTTACGTCAAGTGGTTTTTATATAGCGATGAAAACAGTGAGGGCCAGTTTGTGAGAAAGATGACAGGTTTTGCCATTGACATAACGTGACAAATTTCGACACGGCAATAAAGAGACCTCAAAAGTCGAGATATAGTCCTAATAAAAGTGGAGATGGTACCAAATTCTCGTTAACCTATACCCATATAAATTAAGTATGTTATATCTAAAGGTATCAACGTGTAATAACCGCCCGATTAAAACTAATCGGCCGGTTAGTTTTCATGATATAACTGAAAGCAATTTGTCCCTATTCGAATTTGAACATGTGAACTTTGTGCGTGCAGCGAGTCAATAATACTTCAATTACAAGCGCACTGTACTGTGTTCAATGGTAAAACGGACAGTAACTGCAAGATGGATATTACATTAATATTTTTTGAGATATTGCTATTTTTAGCGAGTATGTGTAAAAATGGCTTTTCCACGGGAGCTGTCAATGCATTAACATGTTTGAATATGATATGACACAATAATGTAATGACGCGATAGTCCTTTGACAAATGTTTTTACGAGAGCTTCAAATATTCTTGAAATATTGTATGTACATTTTGTATATAAAAGTCAAATTTGGAAAATCATAATTGTCAAAATTGGCATAATCGAGAAAGTTGCAAATTGGGATAGTCTCATACCAGAGAAGATGTCCACTGATTTTTTCTGGTAATTCATTGGCAAATAAATTATAAAAAATAAACAAACTTGAATTGTGATTTGCAAAAATCAATTTGCCAAATATGACTTTCCAAATTCGACTTTTTGTATAAAAATGTTTTTATACAAATTTGACTTTTGTATAAAAACATACAAATCGGCTTAGAATATAGTTTCTTGCATACTCGAATGCCAAAAGTTACAAATCGCAATAACAAATAATATAAGTATAATGTCATACATTTGGCAAAGAAGCATCACATGCCCCGGGGGATGTTATTTGAGTCCTAATCAGAGCATAATGACGTCTTCCACCCAGGAGATGAGATGTTTGTATTAGAAGTCAGTATACTGAGTAATAAAAATTCCTTTAAAAAGGAAAAGAGGCGGTCATATAAATTTAAAGAAACAGACAGCAGAGTGTGATATAGGTAACACAAAGAGTGGTTAGTCATAAGTTTTATTTATCAATATAACATGAATGGAAATCACTAACTGACGAGTCAAAACATTAAAGGTTTTTGGAATCAAGTATGTTACATCTTAGAGAGCTGGTTTATCACATTGGCATTTTACCACAGATAAATTGGTCATAACCTGTTACTTGTTGACTGACAGTTTAATGGAGAAATTGTAACTTTGTCAATTCCCCAAAAGAACTGGGTATGGCTAGAAACCCACAGTGGTAGCTTGCCTTTAAAAGGTACTTTATTTCTGATTATTTCTGATATGCTTAAAGGTATAGTACGTGATCTTATAAGCATATTTTGTTTTTAAAAAAGGTAGATTTTCTTGCAGATTTACATTTCTGATCATAAAGCGTGAATATATTCTAGACAAGTTTATAAATCTATATGAGCATTATGTGTTTTTATGGTTTTTAAGGGTTGAAAAACAGATTGGTTGCACGAACAGTTGAAATGTTGTCTAACAAATATGATTTTGATTATGATTGTTTCAATCTGTAACTTGGAACGTCAAATGAAGACTAGTGGCTTTGTTAAAGATTGTCTACAACCAATAAATTTGCGTATTTCTATTTAGCTTAGCACGTTCTATATATAAAAATGTTATTGTTTACATCCTTAAGCATTATTTAAACAGTAACAATAAGTACATATTACAGATGTTCATATAACTTTGCCTTAATTGAAGGTATTATGTGATCTTTTCCATGGGACGCCCTCAATCCTCGAAAAAAATTGGAAGCAGATTTTCTTACAGATTTACTTTTCTGATCAAAATTCATAAATATATTCCAAGATACGATTCCTATAGTAGATTCATAAACTCTGGCGTATTGGTTTCGATTTTGGACCTCGTCCATTGGGCGTTAGAGGAACCCATTTTGACCAATGATGAAACAGCGGTACTTTTATAGATGTTATTATTTGCGTTCCATAATCAAATGCTATTCATGATAGCATGGCTTTAGTGAATATAGCTGATCATGTAGCTTTACAAATCACGGCAACCAAATACTTATCCCTTTGGAAGCGGTCACCACAATAATAAAAATCGACCATATCGACCTTATATAGTTTTCAAAAGAAAAATGTTATGTTTGTCAACCTATTCATAATTTAGTGGATAATCAAGTTTCACTTTTTATTATTATCCTTTTTTATTATGCACGTGACATAAAGGAGACATTAAACTAAAAAAGACCCGTTCTACATGTACATGTACATATTCATTTGTGAGAAAAAACTAATTAATTCAATCATCATCTTTTGTATAAACCAGGTACAAAACCATTTGGCCTAGATGGAGAAAAAGTTATATCAACCAAGATACGGATTATAAACGTTACTTTATGTATTTCTGGCTATGAGACCGCCTGAATATCTTTTTCAATTTATCTGAATAACAACACATCTTCTTTATCAAAAATATGCGGGCAATTGACAACACCTGTTTGCAGGCAAAGTCAATGCAGATCAGTTTGCCGCAAGTTCCCAGTCACTAGGTTTAATAATAGTTGTTCACCATATCTTTACATACAGGGTGAGTCAAAATAGTCCGGTCCCGATTTCACCGATTTTTTAAACCAGTTAAAATTTTAAAATGAATATATTTAATGACTTGCCTAGCAAGGTGGCATTACTAGCTATAACCTAAATTTTATTTCATTAACATTTGTTATTCGAAACGGGAGATATGATTATTTTTCTAAATTCTGTGAAATAAAATCTGTTCCAACTTATCTAAGGCATCCCTATGGATGTTAACGTTTAACGCGCGCCTTTTGAATAAGTCAATCGAAGGCGTGTTGGTATTCACAGCAATTACAATAGGAAAAGAGATTCTATTGTCTTTGCGGTTATTTTTTCAATAGTTTTCGTGCAATCAGAGATAGCCTATAACAAACATTATCGAGTTTTAACAAAATGTTGACCAAAATATTTTGAAACTTGTTATTTTAATCGAACTGATATGAGAGAAGTCTGAGAGAAAACAGATCTTATATCTTTAAACAGTTTGTGATTTGGCAACTTACCAGGCAAAGTGCATAGTCCATTTTATGAATATATTTGTGCAATACTGAGTTATATTATAATATATTTAAATACTTTGCATGCAATATCGGTAAATTTATCAGAGATTCAACAAAAAAAACATGATATTTTGGTATAAATTGCAACAGTTACACGGTGTGTTGTGTTGTATGAATAACTAATATTACAGTAGAATTAACATCCACCACCAAACTTGGAACACTTTGGATTACGCGTCTTTTTGTAAAAATGTTGTAAATCTGGCGTGGAATATGATATTGTCTTGAAAACATCACCAGGTATGAAGAAGTATGTCTACTCTCATAAACAATGAAAACAATTACCAATTTTGTACAAGAAGTATTTTTCTTGATTTTTTGAAAACGGGACCGGACTATTTTGACTCACCCTGTAGTGGTGAGTACATCACAATAGTACAGGCACTGATGATGACAAGGTATTATCCATGCATATTACGATTAAAATTCGAGTGCCTGGCCCCTCTTTTGCTTCTGTTACCTCTGACTGAAATGGTGAATCGGCCAATGTCTGCGAATCAACTATAATAACCTCAAAATCATGGTTTAAAGAGTGAATTTAGAGTAAAATTTGAAGTAATTGGGAATCGCATCGATCTGTAACTTAGAGGATCTTTATGATTTATGATAAAAAATGAAAATCTGCAAGAAAATCTGCTTTCATAGTAAAAATCAATGATAGAGGGCGCTACTTGGAAAAGATCACATAATATGCCTTTAAAAACATTTTTTTTGTTAGGGACATTAAGTGGTGTTGACAATTTAAAAAATTTACTTCAGAATTCAAGATGAACATTAAAATGTGCCATTATTGTTGTTTCTACTAACAAAACACAGCAAAACTTGATTAAAACAATACCATCGCTATTTATTGAAAAACGCCCTCTATGCAAATATGGTTCGTGTTATGTATCACACGTACTGCAGGGGGACCAGCATTTTTGAATCGACGTTTTGTTGTACAAAGAGGGCTGCTATTTCTTAATCTTTATAGGTGTAAGTTCATACATGTAATACAATTGTAAAAATATATAAATCCCAGTTTTTATCATATATTTTTGTAATTGAGGGCGCTGCCTCCACCACATCTCTTAATGCCTCTTTAACAACGGAAATTCAAAATTAACGGCCGTTCGTGTCCACCATCGTCTGCTACAATCACGTCTTATCGGTATAGCGCCTCCAAGGCTATGCTGACGTCGCAAAATATACCCTTTGCACGAATAACATCGGAATTCGGTAACTTAATTAATACCCAACCGATTTCCACCGTTCAAACGGGAAACTATACCAATAAAGACACGTTCTTTTCATATTTTGCATTTAAATTTCCTAAAACAATAAAAAACATATATTTTTTTAAAGCACTTTGTCTTCAATCAAGATGTAATTATTGCTGGTCCTAACGGTCCATGAATTGCCCGCAACTGTGTAAACAGACACCTCCCTGGTGCAAACAACTGTTATTTGAGCAGATATGCAGTGTTGCCAGACTACATCACAAATGTCACCTAAAACACCACCATCTGTGCCTAAAATATCTCAGCCAACGCCAATAAGTAGCCCAATTCAACAAAACCTGTTTAAGCACACGTTAAAACTGGCTTTAATTGAAAAAGGTCAAGAACACTCGTTGGTGATAGGAATACGCTACAACAGAGGGGATCTGTTTTATGTACATGTAGTGGGACATACATAAAACATAAGGGATTTATTGTCGCATGTAAACCATACGTAAGATGTCGTTTTCCCATTATGTCAAAACCTACCCATAGAGGAGGCGAAGGCCGTTGCCCCGCCTCCAAAAACATATTCATGACCAGGAAGGGGGGGGGGGCACTCAACTTTTTTTTTGGTAGGGGTGTGCTGCCCAGGGTCTCAAAAAAAAAGGGGGGGGGGGCTACATAACTGAACTGGGTGGATTTTATGACGAAAAATAGGTTCTTAGGAACTGATTTTTTTCAAAAAAGTAGGTCTTGAGAACTGGCCTATACATGTAGTTCAATTTTGATTAGCAAGAATGCAAATTTCACGATTTATGAATTTTCAATAAAATCAGGGTCTTTTAAGAACTGATGAACTGATGCAGGCTCAAAAGGGGGTCATAAGAAAGAGCTAGCAGCAGAGGGTGAGAAAGGGGTCTTCAGCGCGGCACATACCTATACCCTTTTCCAATGTCAGTGCCCCCCCCCCTCGGATCACATGTATGCAAATTAACCAGTGGTGTACCCAGGTGGACCCCTGAAATAACCCCGTCGGTACACACGAGCTCCCGTCGGTACATTTCTGATTTTGACCATGCAATACCGGTCATTAAATTATTAGAAGCTCAAACACATCAACATAATACTCTATAGGTTATTTTTGAATAAAGTCCCTGCATCTATCGATCTGTGTGAACAATCAGGCTTTAAATTTGGGGGGGGGGGGGGTACTTGTAGATAACCTTGGTATCAATATTATCATAATCAATATATCGTATACCGATGACTTGATATCCCATCATGCATCGGTACCCATTCAAATATGGCGTCTTATTTTCAGATCTTGGCCTTAAACATGGGTTACTATTTCCTTTTGGATAATATCTCACCCATAATATCGCTAAAGTGAAAATTCCAGATGCAAAATCCCATAAAAATAATTGAAATCATTTAGTTTTTTCGTCCAAAGTCCGCGCCGATGCAAATGGAATACGGCAGAACCATAAACATGGGTTGTGTTTTGAATGGAATTCCCTAATAATGGGTACCATTTTCTGCCAAAATGACCCTTAAAAAATGGGTATGGGTCTGGACGCTTCAGCCGCACACCCCCCGTCCAAACCAGTAGAAGTACCCCTGCCCCCCAGGCACTTTTCCCAATTTTAATTTATCGAAATGTTTAATTTGATTTGAGAAACACCTTTCATCGAGTGTGGTCAGTGGTTACAATTAGAAGTTTGTACTAAACAGAGTTTGTGTTTATACCAATTTTTACTAGACTTTCTTTGGTATTAATTTTCAAAAGGTCAACATTTTAACATCCTATTTGATATCATGAGTATTGACACTGTGAAATTATTCCTGCTATAAATATGGGACAGTGAGAATACCCACGTCTGCCACCCCGCGAGTTTGTCTGGACGGTCAGTCAACATGCATAAAAGGCCTGTCGTCGCTAAACAGGTGCGTTGTCACTTGCTAGTTTGGGTGGAACTAATAGTAACGGCCTGCCTCTGACAAAATTCACACACAACGTTTATAGGTCAATAAATGCGTATGTGTTGTTTCGAGAGAAATTAGACAAATCAATGCACGCGCGCTGATGTTGATGTGTGAATAATGGCACGACCCCGAAGGGGGAGTGCTATTGTGAGCATATCAACATTTGCGCAAGTGCATTGATTTTTCTAATTTTTCGAGAAACAAAACATACGCATGCATTGACCTAATTCATACACGACACTATACAAATAAAAATTCACAATTTAAGCATAATTTTGATCTATGTGAAACGACTAAAAACACTTTAACAAGTTTGCTAACACCCGCAGTGAAAATCGGCGAACCCGCGAATCTTGAACAACGAATCAAAACAAAACGCGCACTGCGTGATTTGAACGGCGCGCACGCGGAGTGCAGTGGACACTTTCAATGCACTCCGCGTATTTGTAATTCCTGCTTCCTGATTGGTTCAACACTACATAGAGTGTATGAATTGTTTTGAATTACACTACCCACAAGTCAATATTTTCAGCTATCTTAACCCTAACCTTCTTGGACCCTACGATTCACTACGGCAAAAACAATGTCCACACGAATGTTACAGCATTCGATTCGATGACATCATCAACCAAGGTGATATGTGTGTACAAAATCGCTGCCCAGGCTTGCATTGGCAGATTAGCCGAGTGGTTAGGGACGTGGTTGGGTGATCGAAAGGTCCAGGGATTGAATCCCAGGGGTTCGCGGTGATTATTTGGGTAAAAGATTCATACTTTGTCCCCCCTCCCCCAGTTTCCACACAAAAACAAAGCCTGGCTGGTAAGGGTTAAAACACACAATTTTCAGTGCTTGTTTAATTAAAGGGCAATTTGTATTATGATAGCAGCTTCAAAGTGAAATTCTTGCAGTATTTGAATGGCCGGGAGATGAAGGAGAAATCGTGGGTTTCCCTCGATCAAATTGGCAGGCAATTTTTGCGGATTTCTTATGCTCTTGTGTACAGAGTCACTGAGATGGGAGTCGCCCGTGGGTTGGAACAGCTTGGTCGTCGGCGATATAGAGTCGGGATTGGCCGTTGATTAGGACAGCTTGGTTGAGCCATTAGAGCTGGTATTTGCTGATAATACATGTAGTACTAGGACAGGGCCGGAGAACGGGCGAGGGCGTATATTACGTCTATATAAGAACTGCAAAGAGTGTTACTGCTTTTAAAATCTGTTGAAAACACAACTTTGTTGTATATTGTACGATCAAGGTCCAGTTCGTTTGACTAAGGAAAATGTTGCTTTTGTTTTTTGTCGTTTACTGTTTGGTATTTCTATTTTTTTGTTCTTTCTATTTATTTTGTTCTTTATGTTATGTGCCTTAACCCCCTGGGCACTACCGGCCTATCTTACAGTGTTTCTGATTGGTTTATTGCAATATATTCTCATTTGAATAGCCAATTAAAATGCAGCTTGTAAAATATTTCATTCCAATCTTTATCATGGATACAACTATTGTAAAAATGTCTCTGATTGGTGCAATAAATGATGTATCCATCTTTCTGACCAATCGGCCGGTAGTTCTCAGGGGGTTAAGCACTCTTAATTGAGTGGATATGTGCCTTGTTGTATTATCACTATGTTTCTCTTAACACTTTCCACGCGGCAGTCGTCTGTAGACGACATTCCAAAATTTCACAAAATGTTTCAAAAATGTCAAAAGTATTGAATTTCATTGCCATATTTAGAATCACCATGAGAAATGTATTGAAATAAGTACAAACATTCCTAGTATTGGTTCAGTAATCCTTAGATAAGACTTTGAAAGTTGGGAAAGTTTTCTGAAAAATCTGTTTTGTATATGAAGATGTTTTTTGCAAAAGGGCCTTTATCCACTTTGGCTCTTATTGAGAAAAAGTCAAAAAACTGTTTCTAAATATTCAAGTTGGGCAATTGAAAAACTGAATGGATTATGAAAGAGGTACACTACATACTAATTGAAATTGAAATAAATTTAAAATGTGCTAGATTTTAACTTTTTTTAAATCATGTTTACATTTTGTGAAAATTTGGATGTAGGCCCTTTTGCAACAAAACTCCATCTGTTTGTACATAGAGAAAAAATACCACACAAAAAAAATCATTTATTTTAATCATGTAAAAAAAATAAGTTTGATATAGAAATGTATAGGCCACAATTATATGTTTCAAGGAAATAAAGTCATTTTTTACAAAAAGACCTACATCTCATTGTAAACAGCTGTTGTTTTGTTGCAAAAGGGCCTGTATCCCGATTTAATTCTGGATACAGGCCCTTTTGCAACAAAACAACAATTTCAATGGCTGTTTACAGTGAGATGTAGGTCTTTTTGAAAAAAATGACTTTGTTTCCTTGAAACATATGATTTTTCCCTATACATTTCTATATCTAACTCATTAAAAAAAAAAATGCACCATAGCCCTTTTGCAACAAAGCTCTTCATATATATATGGTAATTAACTAATAGCCGCGTGGAAAGTGTTAATATGGAACAACTGCCAATATCTCTTGCATATCTTATATTCCCCCCTTACAGTTCCCATGTGTTCCAGCTATCCTTTACGCAGTACAGTCCGCTCAAGCAGAGACACACCGAGCTGGAGGCGTCCTGCAAGGCGCAACAAATACATCTGCACAACTTGACCCAGGAAGTTGAAGCGATGCGGAACCAATCCAATAATCTGGTGTATATCGACTCGTCGGATGAGCAGATAATAACGGGCAATTTTAACTTAACATTGAATATTACGGTGCAAAATATCCAAGTCAACAACGGTAATTTTTCTTTTAATTCTAAGATTTGTTTCTATGTGCGTGTGTAAATGATCACAACCGGATAAAGTGTACTTTAGGCGTCAAAAACACACCACCCTGTTCTACGGGCAAACGGACCTCTCAGGTAGGGTCAGTCGGTTGGCCGTTTCTTTATTTTTCTATATTATTTTCTATAAAATCAAACTTTTCTGTTTGATTTTCACTTGATACACACTTTGCAAAGCATCAATCACTATGTATTGCATGAAGATAGTCTTTTATCTACAAGTAAATGATGTTCTGTGAAAGTGGTAATTCTCATGCAATTAATTTTTTTGCGTTTTGCGGATTTTCAACCGTCATGCATGTTTTTAAATTTAAGATTGTTGAAAATTAGTAAAAATCAAACTTTTCTGTTTGATTTTTACATGATACACACTCTATTGCAAAGCATTGATAAATCTGTATTGCATACTGTAAAAGTGGAAATTTGTGTGCAATTACTTTTTTCGCACTTTGCAGATTTTCAACTGTTTTGCATGTTTTTAAATTCATGATTTGTAGCTTCATCACATACACCTATACCCAAGAAATCTATTTGTGTGTTATCATTTTCACAGTAGCTGGTTCAATCGCGAAAAGCTCAAAATATAAATGCAATGTAGTGCAAAATTTCCAATTTTATTTATTTGTGCAGTTTACGCCAGCAGTGGCATGATACTATCAGAAGATGGCTTGAAAAGGATGGCTGCCATCAAGACTCTCACTAGTAATCATACTGAAGATATAAATGAGCTGATGGACACCTGGGACAACAATACCATGAAGATTTATGGGGATCAGATAGTGACAGGTAATTAATTTATCTTGAAATAGATTTTGATAAAACATTGGAAGATAAGGACATAGTTTCAAATCTCTCTCTTATGGTAAAAAAAAAGAAGATTTTTTTGTGTGTGTTCTATTAACCCTAATAACCCCCCTGAGTGCTAAAAATGCTGATCCAAAGTCCCTCTCCAAACGCATGCGCCGTCGGTTTTCGATGACGTAGTCAACCGAGCCTATATAATGAGTGCAGTATACTGCACGAATGTGTAGCTGAGGGCCGTGGCTTAGTGGTTGGAAGGTGGGGCTTGAGAACGGAGGGTCCCCAGATCGAATCCCGGCAGGTTCCTGGAGATTTAGTTGGTGTTTTTTCCTCGAAAATTGTGATCCCGGTCAAAAATCATAAACCGGGGTTAGGGTTAATGGATTCTTGGATTCTCTTTCGAAATTGTTACCCTGCTATATCGATAACCCATTTGTGCATTCCATTCACATACATTATAGGGGAGAAAGAATTCCACTCCATCGTAGTGACTGATGGCCTGACTGTAGATTCATTGATGGTAGAGTCTGGTATTATCAACTCTGACGTCAGTTTAAACGATCTGGATAACAACACGGCCAGGACAGACAGGACACAGGTAAAGAATAATATTAAAGAAAAATTAATCTCTAAGGCAACGGACCCCCCCCCCCCCTGTTTTACGGGCGGACAGACCTGTCAAGTAGGGTCGGTCGGTCTAGTTTTTTGAAGAAGAAAAAAATTAAACCTAAAATGTCACCAACATCTGCACAAATCTAGAATTTTATTAAAAATTTGTGAAAAAAAAATTGCAACAGATTTTCGGCCAAAAAACGGCTGATTTGACATGATTTGAGAAAAAAAGAATTAAAAAAAATAAATCTTGAAAAACGCAAAAAGTGTGTCGGTCGGGCCCGTTAAACAGGGTTTTGTTTTTTCCTCGCCTAAGGTTCAGTTTTTGGAAAATGTTTGCAAATTTTTGATTTTTTTGTTGATTTTTTTGAAATTTTTAGATTTTTGTTTTGCATTTTTTGATCCTACCTGAGAGGTCCGTTTGCCAGTAGAACAGAGTGGTTTTCTTTGTTGCCTAATGCTCACATGTCGTAAAACACTACAGCAAGGAGATGCAGGGAGGTCAACTTCAGTAGTTAAGCAACTCCCTTGCAAGGGATAAAATGTGAAGTTATTACACCCACAGTCTTTACCCTAGGAAATAGCCCATGTATAGAGGCTTTTGACACTGTAGATGCCATATTGTGGATCGGTGGGATCTGTATGAACCAATTTAAAGTGTTCAAACAAATTTGGACATTTTTTTCAATCACCAATATTCAGATATTTTATAGTATAACCTGAAAGGCGGGTTTGCCGGCCTTAGACAGGTGACACGTTGATCATATGACACGTTGATCATATGACTACAAGAGGTCATATGACTTTGAAGTTACATGATTCTCACCTGTTTACGCCAGATTTACGATATGTGTTAATGACATTTTACTGAAGAAAACTGTCAAAAATGGCACGAACTGGGATGAATATGCAACAACATTTTGCGATGATGATTCTCAGGTAGACAGGGATGTATTGTATTACAGTCAATATAGCAATTTTGGGCATGAAAACGGAAAGTGAAAGTGATGTTTTTACGGATTTTATAACTGATCAAATATTTTACAACAAAGAGGGCAGCATGCCACTATATATAGAAAACGGTTAGTCAGAGGGTGACAGATAAGCCAATCAATAACCTAGAATTAGGCATTATTTATGCAAATAACTTACGGTGGGGGTACCTACCCCTACAAGTATTTTAGGGTTTAAAGGGTTAAAGTTTTTAAACAGCGGTTTGTACAGTGTAGCTGTCAATGGTAACACTTCATTGAACAGTTGACAGGGTTGTTCTTTTGAGCACGAAATATCTGAAAAATTGGAAATTAAAAAAACATTTCTGATCTTTTTTTGAGCAGTTGAGTTACTAACCCGAGGGGGCGGGGGGTCACTGACATTGGAAAGGGTTATAACAGGTTGTTGCCGCCCCGAATACTCCTTTTTGACCTTCTACTGCTCGTTCTTAAGACCCCCTTTTTTTAGCCTGCATCAGCTCTTGAGACCCCCATTTTATTAAAAATTGGGAACATTTGCATTCTAAATCCTAAATCTTTTGAAAAAATTGCATTCTAAAACCCCAATTTTTAAAACAATTAGTGTTCTTACTAAACAAATTTGGGGAAAAGTCAGTTCTTAAGACCCAACTTTTGAGAGAAAATCAGTTCTTAACCCTAACCCCCCCCCCCGTGCTAAAAAATGTTACTCCCAAGTCTATCTCCAAGCGCCTGTGCCGACGTTGTTTTGATGACGTAATCAACCGAGCCTATATAGTGAGCGTGGTATACTGCGCGAACAAGTAGCCGAGGGCTTAGTGGGTGGGACACAGGACCGTAGTCCGGAGGGTCCGCGGATTGATTTCCGGCGATTAAGTTGGTGTTTTTTCTTTTGAATATTGTTAAAACCCTCGTTTTTGTCATCATCCTCTCCGATTTTTGAGATATAACCATATAGAGGAACACATTTTTCTTTTGTTTTCTATCGTTTTGACAACTCTTCAGTTGCGTATATCTTTGAAATTAAGTTTTCATTTTTAATGGGTTTTCTGCAAAATATAGCGCTACAATTGACCAATACAAACAAATTATATCTCTTATGACTGGTCGTGCAGTAAAGTTCCATGAAGTGTGACATTTTGTTGTTTCTTAATTTGTGTACATTTTATCTTTAATATATCTTTATTTGTAAATTGTGATTCAATCCTACAAGTGCAATATTTTGATGTTGTTAATGTGCATTTTTATATCATAATTTTAATATTGTATATTAGCATGTAATTTGGCCTGCGGGCCATGAGATGCTTCTGAATAAAATACCAATAATAATAATAATAATAAGTAGAAATCTAAAAATGTGAAATGATTGACTTCCGACTCATTTTGCTTGATTGCATCACACATTGCCTCTTTCAACAGACCTTCATTTCACCAATCACCATAGCCAATGAAGTGACAGTACAAGGGGATCTTCACGTAAACGGAGAGATTGATGACGGCATTTTAACAAGTGAGGTGGTCACGTTGGCGGGAGATCATACCATCACGGCACAGAAACACTTCCAAGACAATGTTATTATCAAAGGTAATACAAAGAGCTCCTGCTATATAAGGCCAACATTTTGTTTGTTTGTTTGTCCATAGGGTCCTCAGAAAGTAGGGTCAGTAGGTCGGATTTTTTTGATTGAATTGATTGATCTATAGTTGTAGTAGGATGACCAGTCATAAACACACCAATTGTTGGATAGTGGTCAGAGCGGCAAAGGATGACCAATAGAGTAATTAGGTCTAGCACTACTGTACACACAGCTCTACTGTACTTATGATGAAATATACACTGGTGTAAAAAGATGTAAAAGCAGTTATAATTGATCAACCAATAGTCCGATGTTCATGAAAGTTGCCCAGTAGTTGACAAGAATCACAATAAGCATGTATCAGAACAATTCAGCAAAGTTCAAGCAATATATCCAAAGTAGATAAGAAAAAACACAGGAGGTTGTTGTGGCAGCCTGCCAGGCGCTCATCAATCGATCAGCCTGCTAGGCGCTCATCAATCTAAACCCTGCCAAATGTCAAGCATTACAAATCAAGTTTGGTAAAGAAACACTGTGTCATTTAGATTTGAGAATCAGTAATGAGGTACTGCCATATGTTGAAAAGGCTATACAGTTCTTGGTGTACTTATCCAACATGATCTCAAGTGGAATGCTCAAATAGATGACATGCTTTCCAAAGCCAACAAGCGCCTGTTCATGTTACAATCTCTAAACAAATTTGGCTTTGATCAAGATGAGTTTACTGTCCTGTACAAAAGTATGCTTAGACCAGTCCTCGAATATGGTGACGTTGTATGGCATCCTAGTATTACCAAGAAACAATCTAAGACTATCGAAAGAGTTCAAAAATGGGCCTGTAGAACTATCTTAGGCCACAAGTATTATTCTAATTTTGATGCCTTAAGCATGTGTGATCTTGATAGTCTGGAGGAAAGAAGAGAACATCACTCTCTCAAGTTTAGATTATAATGTCAGGACTGAACATCTTTTATCACCCAGAAGAAATGAATGTCACAGTTTTAACCTACGTAATTCAAGTGCAATTTCCCAGCCTCGTTTCAGGACAAAGAGATTTTTTAACAGCCCGGTACCATATTATGTCAGACTTTTAAAAACAATGTATCTCTTTGAATGTATTTAAATGTTTTTATAATATTAAAGTGCAATGCAATTTGGCTTGTAAGCCACGATTTTGTACTTTTCAATAAACCAATCTATAAAACTAATCTATAAAAATAATTTTTGTATCGAGGCGCAGATACCGTGTAGATTGCCGCTATTGTTGCAGAAAGCGAACGAAGGTTGTGTTGAAGTTTTGTTAGAAATATATATGTGAATGAAAGTATTACTAAACCTATTTTTTCCCATACTAACTACCCCAAAATTTGTTTTATACTATATTGAAATTAATATTCATGCCGTTGAGCAACATTTTGGGAACAAATATGAACCGTAACTAGATTTTCATATTTTCTCACACTGCTTTTTGGTATAGAAATGACATCACTTGCACGTGCGATCAATTTTCATTTAGTCCTTTTAATAGTCCCAGCGGGTGCCAAGTTCAGGCAATAAACATCATGTTACACAGGATTGCGATGTCATACGAAATCAGGGTTTGGCCATTCAAATTGCTAAAAAAGTTGTTTTAAAAAAATAATAAAAAATAATACGGTCGGCACCATGGTACAAGGTCGGTCGGACGTGGACAAACTTTTTTTTTTGGCCTAAGATCAAAACACTTGAGGCTATATCGTATGTATCGTCCTGTACGGAATCACCATGTGCTACTATAACACATTTCACTATAGTTTGATCATGCTTGAAGAGTGTGTGAGACCCAAAGCGCGCGCGGCCATAATCCTGCACGTACGCTTGGATTACTTTTTGCACTCGGAGAGATAAAAACTGAATATCACGGATTAAACTATAGTTATTATTATGCGCACATCAGTTACAGGACGATAAACAAGACATGGCCACGCATGAAAAAAGGTTAGTGTAGCTTCCACTTGCATATCTTTCCAGTTGCCACTGATGTGATAATTGTTTGTTTGCCCTAAAGTAACACACAATTTGTTGCTGTTAATATATAGGAAACATTGATGTAGAAGGCACCATAGATGGCATCGATGTCTCAAACGAGTCCCTTATGCTGACGACGAATGACCAAACATTCACTGGAAATCTGACCTTTCTTGGGGATTTATATTACGGAGATGATGTGGCTGTTGAGGGTCTGGTAGCTGGGATAGATTTGTGTGAACTGAAACAGCAAGCTGTGTATAATGAGGGACTGCACAATATCACAGGTAATATGTGTACAGTGTATCACATGAGTATCATGTGGGATAGGGTCACGTGGGTTTCACATGGGTTTCACATGGGTTTCACATGGGTTTCACATGGGTTTCACATGGGTGTCACATAGATGACGTGTCACATGGATGACATGTGAAGTAACAAGCTATGAACAATGTCACAGATAATATGTGAACAGCGTATCACATGAGCATCATATGGGATAGAGCATGTGTGTCACATGGTTTTCACATAGAGGTTACATTGGTTTCACATGGAAAAAGCTATGGAGTGAACAATGTCACAGGTAATAATGTGTACAGCATATCACATGAGTATCGTATGGGTGTCATTTGGGTTTCACATGGGCAGGGGCATCACTAGAGCATTTTGAATGGGGGGGGGGGGTCACGAGGGACAATCCCCATAGGCTATATGCACTCTTTTTCCTGGTCACTGATCCACGACTCCCACAAAAATCCCTTTTGACGTCATCATGCTCGCTATATGGCCAGATATATGTGTGGTGGCATGGGAAAACCCTTCACATGGTCATTTTCTAGCAACCTGTTTTTTTCTTTGGCAGAGAGCTTCATACTCTACTGAGTATAGGACTGTTTACATTTTTCAGAAATTCCATCTAGAACTACAGTTATAATATTTTAAAGACGGCAAGTTTATACGCAACACTAAAAATTGAAACTGAAAATTCAAAGGTTCAAACTTCATGTACACAAAATCTTTTTAATTCTTTGATAATAATAAAACTACACTGTTATATCACACAGAATAGCTTGTCATGTGAAAAGGACTTTTGATATGAACCAAGTTTTTTGCGATAATATTAACAATGGTTAGTTTCAAAATCTTTACAATGCAAGTTGCATAATAGCATATAAAGTTCAAAAAAGAGTGACCTGGTTCCCATTCACCTCTGATTTTTTGGCAATCAATTTGATAAACAAGGTTCAGAAAAGTAATAAAATAAACTTAACATCTGGAATTTTCCATAAAAAACTCCTGGAGACTAAAGTTCAAGGTATAATCTCTATCTTGGGACCAAAGTTGGAAAATTGATTTGAAACTCATTTGTAAGAAATATTTTGGTATGACCCAGATATCTCAATATTAACACTAGCGACTTCCGACGGGTTTTCCCATACCACCACACATATGCATTTCACCCCTTGAATCGATGTTGTTTTCTGTGTTTTTTGTTGAAGTAATTTCATGGAAAAACTTTTTATAATGACACTGTTTTACTGACTAAAGCCACAACTTTGGTTCATATTTCGAGCTAAAAATCATGATTTACCCAACAATCGCCCAACAATATTTTTGATGGAACCGGAAGTTAAGATATCGCTCTTTCAAAATATAGTAATGCTATGGGGCATCGACGGGGAAAGAAGTGAGATTTGGTGGCAATTTCATGTGACTTGAACACATGATTTCACAATTTAGCCCTTCAAATTCTATAGAGTTGCATAGAATTCTATAGAGTTGCACTAGAAGGCTTTGTATGTTGAAGATCAAAATTCAATCTCAAATCACTAACAGCCAGATTCGTGTTTCAATAATTGAATGTCTTTTTCTTTCAGTTTCTTTTGGTTATTAATCCAGAAATATAAAAAAATGATAAGTTTACAAAAATATTATAAAGGCGAAGTTATTTAGACCTGTATAGTTAGCGTGGCATATCTGTTGTGCATGGCCTGTATACAGTCGCACAGTAGTTGATTTTCGCGTCTTTCAAGTAGTATTGATTTCCTATTGTATACAAAGGAAATACATGTTCAAGTGATTGCGTAGGGCCTCAGAATCGATAGTTAATTTGGTAAATAAGTTGCCGAGTGTGAATAAATGATGTTGATATACAAAACTGTCAAATGAGGGCGTAGCGAACAAGATGCCCAATCCGTTCCTCATGGGGTGTATTGGCCCAATTTGCCGACTATTAATGAAATTTCTGACTGAAGTAATTGTCGAAGTACATGCGAGCCTAACGGTGTGGGGTCCAGGGGCCTGCTTTAGGGCCCTGGTAGGGTCCAAGGGAAAAGTCCCAGCGGGGGTTAAGGGGGCTCCGCTGCCTTGGAGCTTTAGGTTTTTTGCATTTTGAAGGCTCTGGGAGGGCTTTCCTGGGACATATTCTTCTGATACATTTTTCTTAATTTCTTATCATATTTTAGAGAAAGTTGTTTGAAACAAAGGCTTAAGACACCTTAAAATACAGAACCCTTTGTTATTTCCCAAATTATATGTTATGGGTTGAGTGGAATTTGTCGATCATCAGATATTAATAATGTGGTATCAAGACAGGTACATTTTAGCTTTAAACAAGCTTCTAAAAACTGAAATTAATATTTTGTGCACATATACTTATTTGAACGTCATAATTCCAATAATTCCATGATACCCTTCACAGGCTAAAAAATCCGAGACCATATATACCCGTAGTTTAGTGCTACATGAGATAGAACTTGTGCGCGCGCAAGACAAGTGGTGTTGGCTGTGATGTTTCTGTGAGACGTAGTAGGGTTAGGGTTAAGGTATATAAAAGGGAGCGGAAAAAAGGGGGATCAAGTTAATGATAGTGATAATTATAGTTCCAGTGGCATTTGCAGAATTGCTCTGATTGGGGGAGGGGGTGCTGGTTCTCCATTACCCTTATGACTTGACACCATTTTGGCTGGTTATCAGGTCATGAGAACATGCGCGCGCAACGAGCATTTTTACCAGAATCTGGCCATAATTAAGGTACATTTTTGGTATAAAATTGGATAGATTGAGCCCATTGTATTTTGCCACACTTGGACACCTCAAAACATAATAATGGTTTTAAATGGGCTTCTGAAATGTACATATGTGTGTGCAGCGTGCACAAATCTGCCATCTTTATACTTATTTGGATTCATTTCCTCTGAATGACCCATTGAAATTGGATAGAAATTAAGTAAAACCGCTTCAATTCTCCGAATAGGTGCAAATGATAGTCACGCCCCCTCCCCACGCTTCGGAAATGCAACTGTCTCGGTCCCTCCCTAAGTTGATTTTTTGCTGATTATTTTTACCAACTGAGTCTGATCAACTGATGTTACCAGCTTTTTTGCTGACAGATTTTGCTGACTGGACTACAATACAAAGAGCCAACTTGTGATCTACAAATTCTTGTACTAACTTATTTTGATGGCTGATTTTGCCGGCAACTGATCAAACTTTTTGCCAACCAATCATACCAACTTGTTTTGCTGACTGATCATTTTGGCACCTGATTTTCTGTTTACCAAGTGATTTTGCTGAGCAATTTGTAGTACCAACTGGCTTTGATTTAACCAACTTGTTTTCTCAACGAATCTTTATGCAACTGCGGCTTTACCAACTAATATTACTAAATTATTTTGCCGATTGATTTTACCAACTGATCTTTGTTTTGCCGACTTGGGACAGTTTACTACATACCATAATAAGCCCTCAGGGGATTTGGACTTGTCCTTTTTGATTTGATATCATTTGGGTCCTACGACCCTGGATAACCCAATAAGCTTATTAGCTTATTTCCATTGGGTCCGTTAGATGTGTGAACAGATACAGACCGGGATGATCCCCTACTCTTTACGAAAGAGTCTGTAACCTTTTAACGTGCTTGGGTATTGCTCTTCCGATGCACGGGACCACCATTTATACGTGACTTCCGAACGACTGTTTTTTGCTGCCATTAGGAAATCGTCACAATCATTTCCCTTCATTTACCAGGCTACCGATACGGCGCACACACAGTATCAGCACTTAGATTGTAATATCCCCTAACAGCTCCCCAATCTCGCTTGGGTCGACGAAGCTATTGAGACTTAAGTACCTTGCCCAAGGATACAAACAAGTTGGCTGCAGCGGGGCTAGAACTCGCAGTCTTTGCATCGTGAGACCGGCATGCTATCCACTACACCACACATGCTCTCTTTTTCTTTTTTTCTCTCCCTACTTTTTTTCTCTTTTTTTTCTTTCTTTCTTTTTTCTTTCTTTCTCCCCTTTTTTCCCCCCTCACTTTCTCCTTTTTCCTTCATTTTACCGATTGCTGCATACATTTGCCGACTGCATGTATGAATGGGGGTGGGGGTGTTACCCCCACACCCCCCTCTAGTAACGGCCCTGCACAACATGGGTGATGAGTGACATGAGAATTAACAAGCTGTATATCAGGATAAAGTGCACAATGTCATGGTAATAATGCATATTATCTCATGAAAATGATATGGGATAGAGTATGGGTTTCACATGGTGGTCACATGGGAGACATGGGAGATAACAAACTGTACATCAGGATAGAGTGCACAATGTCATTAGTAATTTACTTACATGACTTAGGTCGAGTGATTTTCCCGAACCATGATGCACCTCCAAATCTTCCTCTCCAACATTGTTACCTTGAGCTCTTCTACCTTCAATCCTGTGTCATGTTTTAGTAGGTCAATGTACATTAGGGCTGGTCCTCCATGCTTTCTTGCTCCATGTTTTGGAATCAAGTGTATGAGTTTGGAAACAGGCTCATTGGACCCTCTAAAGCAGTGTCTAGCAAATCTTGCTCTACGGTCTCTGATTGTATCCGGGACTTTAGTTAGATCCCATCAGTGTACAGGTCTTCATTTGTCACATATGTTGTCGCCAGTTGATGTTGATGTTGAAGATGGTCCTTATAAGCATTCTAGTGTAACATCTGTCCAGCTGTTTATCAAGCTTTGGGGGGACTATCCATGCGTCACATCCATAGAGAAGTACTGATTCTACTGTAGCTATTGGTAATAAGCATGCAGATCTTATGAAAATTGTATGGGATGGTTTAATGACACATTTTCATTGCAACTTTGTTCAATTTGCTTATTATAATACCAATTTTGTCCCACACTATAAAAACCCTGGCAACGCAGCAGTAACAAAACCCTCAATGAAAATACCCATTATCTTCCTTACAGGGAACAAATATTTCACAGGAGACGTAACCATGACAAGTGGCATGGAGATTGCCAACGGTTACCGCATAGATGGTGTGGATGTAGAGTTACTGAATGACACTGCCATGAGAATATCCATAGAACAACGTGTAACAGGTAAGGGCAATGAATATTTGTTTAAGGCGGCAAACAGACCTCTTAGATATGGTCGGTTGGCCGAGCGTTTTTTTTTCATTCTAAATTTGTAAAAGTTTTGGTCAAATTTCTACAATTTTTGAAATTTTCAAATTTTTGTAAAAATTGCAAAAAACCCCAAAACATTTCAAAACATTTCAAAACATTAGTTGTTCTAATTCGAAATTAAAACAATTGATCAATTGGGCCCACAGAACAGGGTTTTTGTAAAAGTTTCAAAAAAAATTACACATTTCAAAACATTTTTTTTTCTAATTCGAAAAAATAATACGAAAAAACAAATCACAGTTTTTGTTAACACTGCTGATATTACTTTATACACACAATTTAATGGGACTGCATTGGTTTCTGATTAGCATCTACAAACAGGTATCCCAATTCCAACAAACCCCTGAAGCATGTCAATTTGTGACCTAGATATAGCCTCTTTCATTATAGATTCTCACATTTTAAGGTTTAATCTGGTCAACTATGAAGGCTCCCAACCGATTAATAAAGAATAAAAATAATAATAGACAGTTCTCATATGAAGAACTATGTTCGAAAAGGGATCAACTCCATATAAGTGAAATAGGAGAAAAGCAATGTTTTTTGAATTAAGGATGTTGCACTTCTTTGATTATGCTAATTTTCTGCCATATGAAAGAGATACCATATAAAAAGTGTAAGCTTAAAAACAGGTTTGATTTCATTTTTTGATTTTCACTGTATTTCCTATGTCATTCTTTATTTTCGGAAACGATTGGATTTAGTGCCTTTTGGAACATAAATGTTTCGACCAATTTTCAAAAAACACTTTACTAAACAATTGTTATTTTCAATTAAGGTACACCTGAAAGACATTATATCAAATCACATTGAAAACAGAAAACCGCATTCAAATACCTCTTCAACTTTTTAAATTATGAAATTTTGTTTTTCCTTGAAAAAACTGAAAATTTAGAAAATTTGGCACATTTTTTGAAATAACAACACTCCTGTTTGTGTGCAATTTTAAAAACAATTATCGCATTACTTTACGTTTTCTTCATGGCATTTCATTATGGACATTCCTATCAATGTTTTACCATGATAAAAGAACCATATTTCTACCATTTTGGCTTACAAAATAGTGATTTATATTCAAATTTCTGGAAGAAATTACCGGACATTTCCGGAAATTACCGAGGGCCATAACTTTTGACACGAACATGCTAAAGATGTAGAACAAAGTTTAAAAGATGTATTTCGTAACTCTCTTTTATGTTCTGCACCTAACTCAATTTCGACAAATAGTGGAGTTGATCCCTTTTGTAATAGAGCTCTTCATATAGTGCTTTCCACCATGCAAGCACAGTCCCAAAGTGCTTTTGTCCAATTATTATTGCTGACATTTTGAATCAGAACCCCCTCATCGCTACACTTTCATCGCTACACTTGGGCTGTGGCCACCTATCAGCACATTCAATGCAACAAAGGAACAACATTTTTGGTATTCCTTTTTATTTGGTTTCCAACATTGTGCAGTTTCAATACTCAACACGAAAAAAAGAAACCCTGTTGTACGGACAAATAGACCTCTCAGGTCAGGTCAGGGGTTTTTTCCTTCTTATTTTTCCTTGAAAATGACCGTAAAAATCCCCCAAAAATCTGTAAAAATGCAAAAAACGTGTGCAATGCTATGGCACTGTACTACTTATGTGAACTGATGTGCATCAAACATGGATTCCAAAAACAATGTGATTTGATCAGTTTAGTTTAATGCACAATGATCGGGAAGTTTTCACTGATTTCTTAAAAAAATGGGGTAGGTCAGGCCCGAAGAACAGGGTTTATTTTCTTTGTCGCCTAATTGAACATTAACTCAATTTCAAAACCAATTTTCTAACTTTTAACCCATTTTACTGCTGCAGGAGGACTCAACTTCTCCCAGGATGTATCAATACTCGCCCATCTGCACGTCGACGGCGACATCAACACTCTGCACATTCCCGACAGTGTATTACTAGCCCATTCAGCGCAGGAAGTCACCTTGACGGGTGCTTTGACCTTTGACACCAACGTGAACTTTGACGACCTGTGGTGCACCGACACAATCGACGGTATCAGATGTCAAGGTATGGATATTGTCCGTCTATTTTCAAATATCACACTGTCGATTGTTTTTGTATATTGGGTGTGCAATGCTATGACACTGTACTATTTATATGTGAACTGATGTGCATCAAACATGGATTTCAAAAACAATGTGATTTGATCAGTTTAATGCACAATGATTGGGAAGTTTAATTATCATTTCCGTGATGTGATAGAATAGAAGTTTTATATTGACAATGACTATTGTTAAATAGGTGAAATCTAATCATGATCATAATGATAATCTTCACTTAATATTTTTAAAATATATATATTTATTCTCTAATCACGCGTTGCTAAAACGAGAATAACTTTCTTTTCCATCGCGCATGCCCCTCCCCCTCTCTAGGAGAAAACAACTATGGTTAGTTAACACTGCGCATATGGGGAACACCGCTCATCTAGGACGGCTGCGGACGTGAGTGCAGCCAATATAAGGGCCCATAGCTGGAACACAGAGAGAAGGAAACGACACATACCTTGATATACCTTAGCAATTAAGGAACAAAATTGGTTGATATATATCACCTCTTCTCGTCACTAGCTAGGCCCTATTCATGCATACCATGATTAAATGTAAAAAAGAACATCCTCGTCTCTTCTGTCTGTGGAGCCAAAAACTCGTAAGCAGATATTCTCAAAAGGCAAAACGTAATGCAAGATTATTGAGTTACACAAAGCTTCTAAATCTGGAAAGACAAAGGAACAAATACCTTAAATATAGAAAACAAACGGCGGAAAATAATCACGTCCGTTAGATGTCGCTAGATTGCAGTCAATGACAACAACGCCCAAATATAATCCATATTTCGCGCCACTGCGACTCATGCATAATATGCATAATTATGCAAATAGGGGTCACCACTTCGATGGAAAATGCCATTATTTTAAACAAATTTAAGATTTGATTTGACATGTTTTACATTACTGTTTCGTGGATGCCTGAGAAAAGACCTTTACTCCTCAGAAACAAGATGCATATAATGCAAGATGTCTCTGTGGAGTGAATGTCATTTTCAGGCCTCCACAAAACAGTGCTGTAAAACATTATGTCAAATCAAATCTTAAATTTGTTTAATATAGCTCCCTTAGGGTTGCACATCACCAAATACATCTCCCATAGTGTTACATGTGAAATGCACAATTTTAAAATGGATATTTCTCGACGTTATAAGAAACTGGTAACTTGAAATTTGGTTTCAACTTGAAGATGAAAGCCATGACTACTAACTCAACAACTCATATATGGGGGGTAACCGGCATAATTTTGAGCTAGAGCCTTTTCAAAAAGTACGAGTTGAGTTTTCCTGGTCACACGCAATTGTTGATTAAGATTATTGCGTCAGATACCGGAAATGACCTGAACACAAATGTCTCTGTTAAAATATTAAAAAATCATCATTGCATCAATTTTTTGGACCTGAAGAACGCTGATGTGTCTGTCAAAATTCACACTATATTAATTTCGCCATAACATGTAGTAAATACCCTAATTTTAAACTGTAATTTACAATAGGTCTCCCGTTTCGGCATAGAAACGGGCAGGTTTTGGACTTTTGCCTCAAAGGGGGTAGGGCCAGACGTTATTTAGTGGTGTGAAACCTTAGGGTTGAGCACTCTTCTATTAGATGGTTTTACCTTCGTTATGATTATATTATAATTTTATGAATTTCTCCACATTTTTTATTTCCATCGTTATTATATATATGTATGTATGTGTGTGTGTAACCCGAATGCAGAAGTGATATAGAATGTGACCATCCACCGCAAATAGGATGCAAAATCGGCCTGATCATCTTTTGATATACTGAATAGGGAAATTCGCTTTACAATTATGTATTGCTTGTTTCAGAGGTAGTACAAATTCAATAAATCAATTGAAAATTCCTTTGGGGCCCTATTGTTTATTGTAATGTACATTGGGCCATATATCAGACCCTGTTCTGCCAACCTCTTTGTGCTGGATGGGCATGAATGTTATTTTTGTGCTTGTGCATAATTTAAATGATGGTAATTTTGGACAAACCCTAAGAAGTTTAATGTAAAATGTTATCATTCTTTTTGATTGGTATTTCTATAAACAAAATCATTGAATATTATTTTTTGTGTACTATAATGGCTTCAATGTGGTATGTGTTTTTATATTGTTCTATATTTCATTTTTTGCAGCTGATGGTAGTGGTCTGGACATAATGCTATTGTCTGGAAACCAGGATGTCTCTGGTAGTATTACTTTTCTAGGTGGGGTATGGCTGGACGGATCTAGCACTGTGTCAGGGCTGGTTGACGGTGTGAATATAACAATGCTGGCAGCGGACGCTGTGTATGTTACAGGGGATCAAATTATATCAGGTAATATATACGATAAATGGGTTGGGAAGGAAGGGGAGGTCAAAGTTCATATGGGCCTTTTGGCTGTGTAAATATAACAATGCCAGTGGTGGATGCTGTGTATGTTACAGGGGATCAAATTATATCAGGTAATATATGCGATAAATGGGTTGGAAGGAAGTGGAGGTCAAAGTTAATATGGTCCTTTTGGATTGGTAGATCCAGTACGGTGTCAAGTCTGGTTGATGGTGTAAGTATAACAATGCTAGCAGTGGATGCTGTGTATGTTCTGTTATCAATTGTCTGAGTGTCACATTGTTGCGATATTGTCCATACTTGTGACATATCGATATGTACTTTAGTATGTCGATAAAAAACAATATAAATCCTAATTGTGTTTTATTGGCTTTAATACTCCAAGTTTTCCGATCACACTTTCAAAATTCATTTTTTAAAGTTAAAATGCAATACAATATTGGTGCGTGTATGGCTGTAATTGTATGTGTCAATCCTGGTGAAAGTATCAATATAAAACAGCCGTTCTTGTTTATGTTCAATAAAATAGATAAATAAAACAAGCGCCACTCATATTTTTAACCACATTATCAGAAAACACATTTGGGAAATCAAAGGTTTAATTCACATGTTTTGTGATCGCTACTAAATTAGCATGGCAATCCGATGACGTCCTTCATCTCGGATTTCAGCCAATCAGAAAATTGTCTCTTCCCACGGTCACACACAAGCCTTGTGATGATTTTCTTCAGTTAAGATGGCGGCCATCAGCCAGTTACTATGGAATCGAAACAATATTTGTTTATTTTAGTCTCTAATTTTTAATATTTTTAAATGACTTTCCTTTATCATTTAATCGGTGGACAGGAATATTTCCCCCCGAGCCAGATTCAGAACCGATCAGGCTTTATATCGGCCGATTTTGAATCAGAGAGATCAATAGGAGTTACTGCAACAATGGAAATGGGCACTTTTCATCTGTAAGCACATACCGCGACAACAATACTTTATCGATTTTAACAAACAAGGTGTCAAAATCACCGTAATTAAATTTTCCGTCTCCTGGTATTTTCATTTTTAGAATATGAGTAACAATATAAAAATTATAGGTGCTTTTACAACAGCCGAGTTACTTTTTTTGCTGTCTTTAGAAGGATACCATACTTGTCAGTTGCAAAGTGTATAAAACACAAAAAGAAGTTACTCCCTTTGTTTTGTGTCTTGCCATCTCTAAACATACCTGGTATCCCGCCTTCTTCTACCATACTTGGTTTTTTATGTAATTTTATTTTATTTTAATTTATTTATTTGGACATACACTTTTGAAACAGTGGCATGAGTCTTCTCAACTGAAGCGTCCTTAAAACATATTACACAATATTATCACATATATAAAATAAAAAGGCAGAATATATACAAATATTTACATGATAACATAGAATCATACAAGTTGAATGTTACATGCGGTCCATATACTTGTAGAGAAAAAAAATAACTTGGTTATATCAAAACTAGAAGAAAAAAAGTGGTTTTCTTATGTTACACCCTGTATAATTAATGCACACCCTATATAATATTACATGATATTTACAAATCTGGTATCCTTGTAGTAATAGCTTCCTAAATAGTTTTACTTTATGTAGATCGGATGTATACAATAAAAGTTATGTTGATTTGAACCGGAATTGGTGAATTTTCTCTCACTTTACAAGGTAGTAACTTTTTACACCAACTTTTAAAAGACATATGACCAAATGATATGCTCCCCCATACTATTACCTACATTAGCAATTTTTTTAAATATAAATTGTTAGCTCAATTTAGTAGACAATAATGTATCACATTTAATATTATATTAGTGTTATGATTAAATTAGAAAATGTTTAGAAACACTTTTCGAAAAGTATGATAGATAATTTATTAGCTAGTACTGAATTGGTGCTCTGCCCTGTCGTGATGATGCACTTTCATGCAAGTCGTCAAGTGATTATCATGCACTGTAGCTTATCAATTAACCTTATCAAAATTACACATCACAAATTACTAAAAAATATTTTAATTGCATGTCGAGAATAGGATAATTAATATTCTTGCCCATCATATTGTTATAAGCTAATATAATTGCAATTGCAAGGCATCATTAGCATGATTAATATATTCCTGCCCCAATTGATTCTTTGTAGCCTTTCCTTTTAACAACGTATATGATAGTTGAGTTTTATTGTGTGTAATCTCAGCTCAACCAATCAGTTGGTATGTAAGGACCAGAAATTGTCATTGGAAAGTGACTTGTCAGCTTGACTATTGACCGACCAATATCTTTTGACACAGTTTAAGATGGCATCCACAACAGATTCAAGAAATGTGGTAGAATGCTTATGTTGGTTATTAGGTCGTCCGTAGGAAGAGACCTTATGGCAGCATCCTTCGTGTGTAGTCTGTGTGTGTAGTCTGTGTGTGTGTCAACAATTTGGTATACACTTTTTGGTATACACTTTTTGTTACAATTTGGTATACACTTTTTGTTTTGTCCATTTCTTTTCCATACAATGTCCAATTGCAATCAAACTTCGGTCATAGATGCAACATGGGAACCTTCATATGTTAATGAGGTCAAAGGTCACATACCAAGGTCAAAGGTCATCCGAGGTCAAGATGTATATGTAAAAGTGGCTGCATATGTAAAATTGATTACATTTGTTCATTTCTTTTCCATACAATGACCAATTGTAACCAAACTTTGGTCATAGATACAACATGGAAACCTTCATATGTTAATGAGGTCAAAGGTCACATACCAAGGTCAAAGGTCATCTGAGGTCAAGATGTAAATGTAGAAATGGCTGCATATGTAAAATTGATTACATTTTTCCATTTCTTTTCCATACAATGTCCAATTGCAATCAAACTTCGGTCATAGATGCAACATGGGAACCTTCATATGTTAATGAGGTCAAAGGTCACATACCAAGGTCAAAGGTCATCCGAGGTCAAGCTGCATATGTAGAATTGATTACATTTGTCCATTTCTTTTCCATACAATGACCAATTGTAACCTAACTTTGGTCATAGATACAACATGGAAACCTTCATATGTTAATGAGGTCAAAGGTCACATACCAAGGTCAAAGGTCATCTGAGGTCAAGATGTAAATGTAGAAATGGCTGCATATGTAAAATTGATTACATTTTTCCATTTCTTTTCCATACAATGACCAATTGCAACCAAACTTCAGTCATAGATACAACATGGACACCCGCATATGTTAATGAGGTCAAAGGTCGCATAGAAAGGTCAAAGGTCATCTGAGGTCAAGATGTAAAAATTAGTACACTTTTTTTTTGTCTCTTGTTCATTTTTTTTTTGTCTCTTGTTCATTTTTCCATACAATGACCAATTGCAACCAAACTTGGGTCACGGATGCAACATGGAAACATTCATATGTTAATTAGGTCAAAGGTCACATACCAAGGTCAAAGGTCATATGAGGTCAAGATGTAAAATTAGCTGCATATGTAAAATTAATTACATTTAAACAGGTGAAGTACAATTGCAACCAAACTCCAGGATGTTTATTTTATTTTTTATATCCTGGATCCGCTAGTGGTCTAACCTCTTTCTTTCTAGATGCCTGTGGTTTGAGATCCACCTTGTTTTTAATCTACCCTATAAACGGACGACCTATTTGGGACCGCTGTCCCTATTTTTAATATTATGTATTATTAATGCGTGTATCTTGCTAGCAAACATCTCAGTGGTCTGTGGAGAATATGATCAGCTTATCAATTGCACTGTTGGATGTCAGGTGCAGTCCTTTGAAATGATTACAACTATGTCTAGACAATTCCGCTGTCAGTCCAAGTGCTTGTGTATACTAGGCAATCGGAATGTTACAATAACGTGCCCTGGTGGAACATCATCAGTGCAGGTTTTGTATCCGCAAGATGTTGAAGGATTGTCTTGGAATGACACGGGTCTACATGCAATAGAGTGGAATGCATTTATGGACCAACCCGAGCTGTCAGACATGACAGCATTGTACTTGTCATTCAATGGGATTAGTAAGTTGGAACCAAAGCAGTTTGATGGGCTAACTCGTCTTAAACGGCTATCTCTGGAGAAAAATAATATTGTGGAGCTACACCCCCAGTTATTTCAAAGACTTCACTACTTGGAGGAATTACATCTGTCCTACAATGATATCGTTGAGCTACACCCACAACAGTTTTACACACTAGCCAGACTGTGGTTATTACATATGTCTGACAATAAAATTGTAGCGCTACACCCTCAGTTGTTTCGTGGACTTTTCAGCTTGGGCCTGGACAGATTATCACTGGGCAGCAATAGTATTGCAGCGCTACACCCGCAACAGTTTGATGGACTAAGAAGCCTATGGGTTTTATTATTGTACCACAATAGTATCATAGAGCTACATCCGGAACAGTTTGACAAGCTAGCCAACCTGTACATATTAGATATGTCTCACAATATTATCGTTGAGCTACACCCACTGCAGTTTGAAAAGCTTGTCAACCTGTACATATTAGATCTGTCCCACAATAGTATTGTTAAGCTTCACCTGCAACAGTTTGAAAGAATAAGGAGCGTACAGAATGTATATCTGTCTAGCAATGATATTGTTGACTTACACCCGCAACAATTTGAAAAACTCATCAACCTGCGGTCGTTAGACCTGTCTAACAATAATATTCTAGAGCTACATCTGAAACAGTTCATTACGCACATCAACCTAAGGGGAATACGCTTGTTTAGTAATAACATTGTGGAGCTACACCCACGGCTGTTTGAAGGGCAAAGCAACCTTGGTGCATTGTATTTATCAAACAATAACATTGTGGAACTACACCCGCGGCTGTTTGAAGACCTTAATGGGCTTAAGCAGTTATTCTTGTCCAACAATCAAATTAAGACGATATCACCACATGTATTGTTACATTTACCTAAGCTAGAATTACTTGACCTGAGCCACAATAAGCTCTTGTCCTTTCAGTTGTCGACCGCTACACAATTCAATGATCTACTGTATCTTTCTCTTTCTCATAATAAGTTGTCAGATTTCACACATGGCATATTTATGAGTATGACTAATCTGAAATATATTGATTTATCTGAGAACAATTTAAATGTATTTTATTCAATGATGTATTTTCAGAATAATTCATTGGCCTTTCTTGACATAGTAGATATGAGATCAAATATTCTGCAGAGGGTAAACTATAAGTCTTTTCAAGGATTCCACAATGCAACTAAGATATTGGTTGACAATGCTGCTACTTGTTGCTTTATAGAATCAGCAAACTGCACTGCCACAATCCCACCTTCACAATTTCTAACATGTGGCAGATTACTTTCAAATCAAATTCAACGAACTCTCATGTGGATATTAGGTATTTTTGCGGTAATGAGCAATGTTTGTGTGTTGTGCTATCGATGTAGGCAAAATCAAGGTAGAAATAAAATTCAGTTGTTTTTGATCTCAAATCTTTCACTGTCAGATTTGGTTATGGGCTTATATATGCTGATGATAGCATCAGCCGATCTGTATTATCAGAATTATTTCCCATCTGAAGCGTGGCGATCAAGCATTACCTGTAAGGTAGCAGGGAGTTTATCTATGTTATCTAGTGAAGCGTCTGTATTTTTTGTAACCCTACTAAGCATAGATAGATTTATGGGTATCAGATATATGTATAGCAACAAACGACTAAGGACAAAATCAGCAAGGGTAGTCATAGCTCTGCTCTGGGCATTTGCCATTGTTTTGAGTATCACATCAACAATTTTGTCCGAAATTAACCCTGAATTGTATGACAATTCTGAGGTTTGTACTGGTCTCCCACTCTCTAGAAGTAATACTATTAAGACTGAGTATTGGCAATATGACAACCTTGGACTATATGATCAGGAACGGAACAAAATTATTTTGAACATTACTCGTGATACAGTAATTGGCACCAAACCAGGTGTTTATTATGGTATTGCAATATTTTCCATCATCAACTTGTTCAGTATTTGGATAATATTGTTCTGCTATGTTGGGATCTTCATAACTGTCAGGCAAACAGCTAAACAAGCTGGTAGAAATCAAAATCAAAAGGAAGAACTTCGAATGGCAATCAAGATGGGTTTGATTGTTCTTACAGATATGATGTGTTGGTTGCCTATCATTATACTCTCTGTCCTTGTACAGACTGGGAGGCACACAGTCACACCTCATGTCTACACATGGATTGTAACGGTTGTACTGCCTATCAATTCAGCTATCAATCCTTTTCTATATACTTTGGCCACTCTTATATTTGATTTCATACAAAAAGACAACAGCCGTTCTAATGTAATTGCATTGAAATAGAAAAAAACATAAATGGCTACACTTCTGAAGTATAGTTTATCAAGACTAGGACTTATATACCTAAAGGGCCCAGAAGCGCCCATTCATAGACGCTATGTGCAGCAATCCAGGTCTGCTACAGCATTGTTATAGTTGATGGCCAATTGATACTCACCAATCAATTTTGTAGCACTACCTCATTTTTTTGAGCGGCGAGCTATTTTAAATCCAGTGTTATCCACACATGTATTTCGGTTTTTAAATAACTTGAACACACTGTAATAAGATATCATAAATGATTTATACATTAATATTGCCAAAATTATGGCTTTTCAGAGGAAGTATGCCAATTCAAACCTACTAGTGACCTGCTTGAACATAAATATAATGTATTACGATATTCAAAGTTTGTGGTTTGTGTTTAGATTAAATGTGAACACAAATTTGATATTTTTATTCATAATAAGATAATTCCATCAGTTCAACCATATCTAAACATTTGTGTTTCAATTCATATTAAATCTAAACACAAACCATAAACTTTGAATATCATAATACATTGTTTATGTGTTATGTGTTGAAGCAGGTCACTAGTAAGTTTTAATTGGCATACTTCTTCTGAAATGGCATAATTCTAGTAATATAAATGCAAATCATTTTGGAATTTTATCACAGTCTGTATGTCGAACCATCCCGTACTACTACAGTGTGCTCATGTTATTCAGAAAATCGTAATAGACGTGTGGATAACACGTGTGAAATAGCGCGGTTACTCACATAATGAGGTTGCGCTACAAATTAAACTGAATGGTGATAATTAATTAGCCATCAACTATAACAATGCCGTGTCATCCCTACATTGCTGCTCATAACAGGTATGATAGTGCTTCTTATCATCCCTTTAGGTATATATATTTGTCTCAAATCAAGATAATCACTTGTTTATTCAAATTTGTATGAGGGTTATTCAAGAAGTTTAACCTAATTTAACTTTGATATGAATATCAATGTCAGTCTCTTCAATGTTGTCATAATTGTGGTTCTGAGCTACAAATTCATAGTAAATGATGTTTGATACCTCTTTCACTTTTTATCTGACACGGTGAAAGCCAAATACAAAAGAAAATTGTATGTCAGAAACAGAAAATGACCCTCAAAATACAAGCTTTTTTTCTGAAAGTGCTCTGTTCTGTTTGATTAGATATAAAGCCTAGGACATTAAATCCATGTTTTATGAGTTTATGAGCATTTTCAAAAACAAAATTGTAATTTCTTCTAAAATGTTTCAGAAATTTTCAAAATATTATTTGAAAAAGATGTCTTAAAGTTTCAACAATTCTGAAAATTAAAAAATGTAATCAAATTATGATAAACTGGGTCAGTCTGGTAGTTACAACAGTTTCTTTCTTTCTTGGTCCCACCTTCCATGTAAGCCCTAAGAAAGCTGAGTTTTAATTAATGACTTGGTATTGATAATGATACCAAATTGAATTTGCTAAAGGCCAACATGTCATATATCTCTGTTCTGTCCTTTTATCTTATGTATACCGGTAGTTACGATAAAACATCATTTCATGATAGATCTTACTTAAGCCTAAGGCCTAAAAAAATTAATTGTTGTATTGCCCACAGCGCCCGGTCCGAAATTTTCAAAAATAGGACCGGGTTGTTTTTTTGTTTTTGTTTTTTTAAATACATTTCTTCAATATTTTACCTGTTTTCTGTGCGAAAAATCTCTATCCAAGTAAGTTTTTGTTACAAAGCTACACCAAACTCTTTCATGAACCACAAGAACACCGAATAAACTGGGAATATACTCCGAAAAAAAATCATCCGTTCACCATGACATCCCTCGCCGAGTCAACCATCAGAAACACAACAAAAATATAGCTCGAAGCATCTTGGCCCGATTCACGTTTTTGGACCCCGGTTTTTTAATATTTACGAAATGAATCGTATTGGATCCACGAAGGACCATCGAAATCTAAGTGTCGTCTTGCGGCAAAAATATAATACAGTGCACTTGATGTTGTACATATTTAGCATTTTATATTTAAATAATAAAACAAAGAAAACACGAGAAGAAAATAAATATGAGTTTACAAATATTTATTCAGGCATTTAAAAGTAAATACGATACAAAAATAGTATAAAACGTATCTTTTTTGCATTTTCTTACGTAGTTACATTTAGTAAAAAACAGCATCAGCTATACGGTACGGAATGTTTGTAGAATGACGGGCTGTGTAAACCACGGGCTGTCGATACGCGATATGCGACGGTGTTTTGATTTCTTTTAGTTTTGGCTCGCTTGGAAAATGGATTCTTTCGCAGTTTGTATCACCGGATCAAGAGGCGCCCACATTTCATTTAGTTCAGTTGCTAGCATTTCTTTAGTTGGGGATTTTTATTCTTTGTATAACACACACAAAAGGGCGAATACGGATGATTTACTAGTAGAGGTGAGAGTTGCAACCGGAACTTGATTCTCATTGTACTTGATTTATTTATATTGACTCCCTGAGTTTATTTCTGATTTAAAACCTTAGCTTCATTCTTTTAAACTGCTGAAAGCTTAATTTTTGGGAAAATGGGCCTATAAGTAACCTTTTAAATGGAATCTGTATGAGATATTAAAAAAAAAAAAAAAAAAAAAAAAAAAAAAACCCTACCTACCGACCTGTCTAAAAAATTTCACTTGAGGGCAACACAACAATTAATTTTTTTAGGCCTAATGTGAATACAACAATACTTTGTGATTTGAAATAATAAAAAGGTCTGTTATAAACTTTAATATTTAGAATGTTCAGTTCAGTTTCCATTATTGCTTGAATAAGAAATAGCTTACCAGAGTAATAGAGTGGACACTTTCCACATGGCTATAGGTTTTACCATATAATACAAAACAGATTTTTCAGAAACCTTTCCCAACTTTCAAGGCCTATCTCAATGATTACCTAATCAATACTAGGCATGTTTGCATTTCTCATGGTGATTCCAAGTATGGTAATGAAATACAATAAATTTGACATTTTTAAAACATGTGAACATTTAGATTGTCGTCTGCAGACGTAGACGCCTACCGCATGGAAAGAGTTTATTACCCTTGTGCTTCCCCCCCCTCGACCCTGAATTCTCTTTTTTTACAGAAGAAAAATTAAAAAACAAAACTATAAAAATAAACTAAAAACTTCAAGAAGAAAAAATCAATAAAAAAAATATCTTTGGGGCTCCTCATCAAAAAGGAATACAGTAAACAGCAAGTCTGACGATCGCGAACAGCCTCGTGATATTTTGTGATTTATTTGAATCTGTGAGATCTAATTTAGTAATTAATAGTATATATACAATTCAACATTTTAAAAAACAAACAAACAAACAAAAATCCCGCCCGCCCTTCCCTTATTTTCAATGGCATGTTACGCCAAAATTTTGTTGTTGGCTAATTGCCTATCTATCAAATTTAAAGCTTGTGAAAAAGTGAATTATTTTTCGTAAAACATCAATTGGACGATAAATGGTAAATGGGTTATCAAAAAGTAGCCAACAAAATGCTCGCCAAAAGGTCTGCATAAATTATGATCAAAAAAGCTGTCAAATTCAGAGTTATCTACTGTAGGGATCACCCCTACAAAAAAGTGGGGATCTACCATTAGTAATCGGTTTATTATAATTCATATCATTATCTGGAAATTGTTAAAGGGAGATCAGTACTGAGAAATAATCAAAGGCTAATAAAAATGTTTGTATATTATACGTACAGAGACCACATCCGTAGGTTGAGGTTTTTAAAGTGCTGCGTTAAGACAAAATTGGCTTTAGAATTGTTAAAAATCACCTGTATGGACATTGCCATATTGATCGAAGCTATGGCGAAACAGTTACGAGATTTCAACATCTCTGTTTCATGTACTAATATTTTCATTTCATGCATTGCATTCCTGTGTGATTTTGTGCAGCGCCTTGCTGCTGATGAGGAGGTTTAAGTAACGGTGAAATCACAATATCAGGTATGGCCATCCCATCAGCACTTTCGACACAAACCACCGAGTGCAAATGTCAGATAATCACCGGTTGGGGATGTGCAGTTTAAATTTGTTTTATTGAAAATTCTGATTCGATCAAATATCCCCAATTCTTAGTATATTTCACTGTTTTAGTGCTGCATTATTCCTTGTTATTGCTATGTTCCCCACACCAAGTAGGTATAGCTTGCTTTTATTCTTTGCAAATTGCCCCGATCAATGATTAACTAAGTAGCAAAAAACTGGGTGGTATTTGTAACTTTTATAAAAAAGAGCTTTATAAATCCACAATATCGTTAGAATTACATTTAATATTATCTCTTTGGATCTACAGGTAGTAAGACAATCGATGGTGCCGTCAATTTTCGTGATGATATCACAGTGGAGGGACTCATCAACGGTGTCAACTTGACAGGGTTAGATGAGAAGGCTTTGAAACTGACAGATGGACAACTAGAGGCTGCTGGTCAATTGATATTTCAGGGACCGGTCATTGTAAGTACTAGCGGGTAACCCTTGCTACGCTCGGGTCCCCACTAGATGAGCAAATGAGATTCATGAGTTGTTGTAACTTGAGTTCATTGTCAATTGCTGGAAAACTTAAAGGTAAATGTTCCGATTGCTGGCCCAATTTTCAACTTGATGTTTTCTATTTTACATGAAAGGTCATCCTTAAAATTGTCGCATTCCAAAGTTTTAGTTGCATCACTCCAATGGTTCTTTTTTTAGAAGCACCAGGTCACAAAACATTTGCCCATTAAGTAGTACACAAACTGGTTGGTGGTTAACCACCTTTGGCAGTAATTCACCACATTTTAGCCTATAATTTCTAAATGGAACATTACTGGCCCCTAATATTTAAGAGATATAATGAGAAAAATATGGCGATTCTTCTGATATCAAAATATCTTTATGTGAAAAAAAATCATGATCCACAAAAAAGTGATCGGAACATACACCTTTAAGTTCATGAGTTGTAAATAAGCTCCGGTGGAATATAATTATAAAACTTGGCGCCACAGGCGGTATGTGAAATTCGGCACCTGATGTACGCATACTTCCTTGCCGTCTAAAAACGCGCCAAAATGGGCACAAATCTGCGTGTTCTGTATTTGAAGCAACCCCGTCATGTCCGCAGTGGTAATGTATTAAGAAACCACATTATGTGTAACATGTTTTATTACCCCATGGCCCTCCCATGCGTTATACCAATATATATGTAAATCTATGGTTATGCCACATTACTTTATTAACCCCTCCCCAGGCTCTGAAACCACATAAAACCCCTACAACTCCTCTCCCCCCACACACAAACCAGTTTTTTTATTCACCCCCTCCCAACTGTACTTATACACATCATTATAATCATAACCCTCCTAAACCATTTTCTGTGGCTACTTTATTAACCCCTACCTCTCAAACCGCATTACTTCATTAACCCTCGGTATCGTGGATTGTTTGGTATATGCCAACTTAGTTCATTAACCACCTACAACCACCCTACCCCCAGGGCTCATGGCATGCGTTAGATCAATATATATATATATATATATATATATATAAATATGGTCGATGAGCTGCGTAGCACTAGGTTTGAATATAGGTTGAAATTGTTACAGTTATACAGTGCAAAATGTATGTATTAACACAACAGGCGCATCGGGTCTAAACCCTTCAATGGTTAACAAGCAACTGAAATGCTAGCTAACATGACAAGAAAAAATATAATAGGAAACACTGAACAAAAACCGATGGTGTGAAAACTACGGGAAACAACACTAGTAATCAATTGGAGTATAACTTATTTGTACTAGCGGGCATCCGCGCTTCGCGCGGACCCGCTAGAAGATTTCACGGGGAGGTAAGTTATAAACAAAGCGTAAGAAAATTTGATACAATATCAAGAACATGTCCTACATGTATACATAATCCAGACAGTCCCTAAATAATCCGAATATCGCAGGTGCTTTTGATAATCCAGGTATACATGTGCCTTAAAGTAGGTAGGCCTACCTTTGTCTTTCCAGATACCTAGGCCTCCCATGTGACCTGAAATGCAGGTACCCGTTGTCCCATTATATCCAGGGACCCCATAGGCCTAAGCCCTACCCCTAATCCAGTTACCACAGGTGCCCTTAATGGCACCGGATACCACATAATCCAGGTACTGCAGTGTGCTATTATAATTATCGAGATACCCAGGTGCCCTTACTTTATCATTCAAGTAACTTGAATTAATCGCGGGTGCCGAAGATAGCGGGCAGTAATAGTCCATCACAATAGGCAGAGGTGAGTAATATCAAAGCGTTATACATGTTTATATAAATATCAAGAGTATGTCCTTATTCAGGTACCCAGAGCAGGTACCTAAAGTGCCCTTGATATAATGTTCAGTTCAGTTCAGTTCAGTTTATTATTCAATGTAAGTGACATGGTACCCTTAAATGCGCCTAGGCCCAATGGGCTCTTAAATAATACAGATACCCATGTTCCTAATCCAAGTACTCCACATGTTCTTAATACACCGGTTGCCCATAGACCCTCACAGATGGCCTTAATAACCCAGGTACCGCATTTGCCGGCATTATATCCATATACCAATGTACCCGTATTATATCCAGTTTATAATGGAAAGCGCAGGTATAGGTGCCGAAGCTATAATAGCGGGTGGTTAGTCACATCAAAACGTATAGAGATGAGGGTATTGTAAAACAACAAGAGTATGTAGTTGATACTCCATGTATCCTAGGTGCCCTTAATACTGACATTGGTACCACAGTGCCCTTAATAATCCATATATACCATGTGCCCTTAATAAATCCATGTATGCCATGCATGTATAACACATGGTGCCCTTGATTATTCAGGTACCGCCCCATGTACTTTAATAATCAAGATTGTGTATTAGTGATCCAATATAGGACCTCCATGGACTATGTGGTTTATCTTGAATCGAATATTAAGGGCACCTGTGATAACTGTGTATGCGGCTATCAAGGCCTACGTGGATTAATAAGGACACCTGAATGGCTATTCAGGTGTAGGAATACTTAACATATTCAGAGTATCTGGATTGCTTTAATATCCCCTCCCCCAGTTACCCTCTGTCAGCTCATGTCCCTACCCATTTTGTACCCCCAAATAATACAAAAGTTGTATTTTAATGTCAAAACTGAAAGTAACTTAAAATTTAGCTTTAAAATGTCTCCCCCGATTCTTTTATTGCCCCGCCATCCCGTTTTCCTCCTTTAAAATGTTGATGCTGGTGCCGCCACTGCCCATGCACATACTGTATCCAGGTAGCCTAATAGGCTGCTCATGCACATACTGTATCCAGGTAATAGGCCTACGTTCTGAGCGTTATATATGGGTTCTATAGTTTTATAGTCGTCGTTTAGTTTTATGGTCGGCGGAGTCTATCATCAAGATCACTTGTACCATTCTATGCATGTACTTAAACACTATGTGTGCCATCCGGGTTTTGTTTGGCCTATTTACTTAAATATTATTCCTTCAATAGGCATGTAGGGCCTAAACGTATGCAGTCCCTTTGTCATGTTTGTTGTGTTCTAAATAAGGCCTCCAGAGATACTACCTAATACACCCTTAAAATCCAGTTATCACAGGTGGCACACCTGCGCATAGTATATCCAGGTAATTTGAGACTATCTGCGTTTTATAGTGAACCCCGTAATCCAGATACCACTGGTGCTCTTTTAGGGTATGATGGGGCAATACCGCACGTTTTGTTTATCCAGATACCCATGTGGCCTTAGTAAGGCCGCCTTACTATATCCATATTATCAAGTAAGGGAAGTGCGGGGGAAGGGGCTTAGACCTTAGGGTATGATGTGACAATCCCGTAATTTACGTGCTATAAGCCGCACGGCGAATAAAGGCGTGTTCATACTACCGTCGTTGCGACGTCGATGGATAAAAGTTGACATTGCTTCAACTCGCGCGCCGATGTCCATCGACGTCGGCCGATGCGTAACGACGGGAGTATGAACGCACCTTTTAAGGCTTAAAAGCCACAACACCTCAAATTAAGATTCAGACCTCATCGTATACAGTAAGCCGCACCGCTGTATAATAAGTCGGACAAAGAAAATGAAAGGGGAGGGGTGGGGGTGTGTGTGTGGGGGGGGGGGGGGGGTCGACCATGATCCACCAGCCCATAGCTTCATGACCAGCCCGCTGTATAATAAGTCGGACAAAGAAAATGAAAGGGGTGTGTGTGTGTGTGTGTGTGTGTGGGGGGGGGGGGGGGGGGGGGTCGACCATGATCCACCAGCCCATAGCTTCATGACCAGCCATGGGGTTACAACTGCATGAGTGACTCCATCAAATGTATTTTCCTTCAGTCACTTCAGTCACTTTAATACATGTTATCCTGGATACAGTTTGCGCCTTGCTCCCAGTTTCTTTATTAAAATAAAGGTCTTGGCTTTATGATTAATGTTTTGTTTGTGTCTTGCTCTCGTTACATTTTATTGTACTGTACGGTATGCACCGCGGAGCAACCGTATACGGACTGCCTGCTTTCACTGCATGCCCCGTTTACAATGTACAGTTTGCGCCACAAACGCGTACACACTTTGTCTGCGTCATTACGTGTGCGCCGAATCGCGTGCGCCATGTTAAACGCGGTCGCGCAGCAACAAGATACGGTTGGTATGGTACCGCCAGTTTCTTTATCGTTAGCAAACTCCGCGTTCATCTATGTTATTAATGTGAAAGTGTCACTTTAAGATCTGCGTAAGAGTTTTTGTTTACATTTAGAAAATGTCGTAAAATATTTTAATTTGTTGGACGTATAGTCCCGTATAAATGCTTGTTACTATGCGTTCTTTAAGAATAACAAACAGCCGCATATACAGAAATGTAGCTATATCCCTGAAGAAAATATTTTGGGTGAAGACCATATGTCATCACTCCTCCGAAAACCATAATATTTGTCCGTACAGTAGCTACCCGAGTAAAAGAAATTCAACATTTCGGATTATCATCTGTGATCCTTTCTGCGCATGTCTGAAAACGGGAAAAAACGGGCATTGAACTATCTAATTAGCTCGTGTATTAGAGGCGCAATTCCCACGCTTTTTCAGTTGAAGAGGGACGCGAGTGTAAAATTATTATTGAACTATCTAATCACGCGAGGGACCGAAAATTAGTATATAGATACAGAAACTAGATTGTATACAAATAAAAGTTAAAAAGAGTCAAATTTGGTTGGATTGTACAGCATTAAGTCAATCTTTATGTGTTATTATATATCTCAATCTACATATATTATTATATAAATATATGGTTATGCCACATTACTTTATTAAACCCTACCTTTGAAACCACTTGATTTATTAACCCCCACCCAACGGCACTTACACATCACTTTACTTTATTACATTACTTTATTGACCCTCGGTCCTGTGGATTGTTTGGCATATGCCAACTTAGTTCATTAACCCCCTACTCACACCACCACCCACCCGACATGACACCACATACACCTAACAGGCCTATAACCATTTCCTGTGTGGCTTATATGCTCCTTGTGTGTAGGAGTGCGTATAGTGCCGCGGCAGTGAGCCCTTGCGCAAACATGCACGCGACGCGTTACCACGGTATGATTACGTGGTAGTACGCGCAACGCACAATACCGTGCAATTCTAGTGGCATTTTTGAGCCAAATTCGAGAGTTTTGTTGCTTTTTTTGGAGCCAATTGTTAACCAATTTCACTGGAATATACTTTATCACACTTCCCGTTATTTCCTCTGTATTTCATGCAAATAATGCGACACTTTGATCAAAACTAATGGAGTACTAAGGACAACAAACACACACACACACTGTTTCCAGATTTATAGTAAGATACTGTAAAATTGGTAATTTTTGCACGATTGATTTTTCGCACTTTACCGATTTTGAACTGTTTTGCGTGCTTATTAATTGGCGATTTGTTGCTTCATCACGTATACGCAGAAGAAATATATTTGTGTGGTATTATTCTCGCGGTGAAAAGCGCCAAAAAGAAGTAGCTCGAAACTTTGCACTTTTACAGTATTAGCAAAAAGCGAAATGGAACATTCCATCCTACATGCATAACTTTTAGAGGTTATCATTTTATAGTAGCTTGTAGGTCTATAAACTATTTCAAAATGGCATTTGATTTATTTAATTGAATTTTTAAAAAAAGTTCAAAAGAAATATTTTAACATCTTCATAGCTCAACAGGTAAAAAACACCCAATAAAACAAACAAACACCCCCACCAAAGAAACGAACAAACAAACTACACTGACTTTATTGAATCCACAATAAAAACAAATTTATAGAATTCAATCACTACCTTCAAATATTATTGAATGTTAATTAGTAAACTGTAAATAAATAATGATAAATTTAATATATATTTAAATATTTGTCCATTAAGTGATTTGGATTGAACTTATCGCTGGGAAAACTAGGGACCATATGCATTTCCCGCTGGCCTAAATCACCAGGGTATGATAAATGATGTCTTCGCTGTTCTGTCAAACCTTGTATCTCTATCTGGCCCTTCAGCAAGTATAAAGTTATACTTCTGTTGTATATAACCGTTGGGCAGTCTGCTCTAAACATGTTCAAGGGCCAAAACACATCTATCAAAACCTTGTATGGCTATATTAAAAAAATCTTTTGTTCTCAAAGCTCCCGCGCGCGTTAGTTAATTGGTGCGCGTTCAAAAAAAAAAAAAATCTTTTTAAATTTTTTAAATTTTATTATTTTATTCACATTTTTTTCTCTTCAGATTTTCATTGATCACATCATTTTAAATACAAAAGGTCACTTTAACAATGATTTCAATATTTTATATTTATAAAAAATAAAAAAATCTTAAAAAAACCGCATTCCACATTAGGTTTTGAAAATCGGGAGAGCTTTGAGACAAAATATTTTTTTAATATAGCCTAAATAAGGGATCTTGCCCCTGAACATGTATAAAACAACACTTCCTATGCATAACCAACCATTGGACAGTTTTACCTGATACATGCTGTTGTATGAAGCAGAGCATGAACAGATATTTCTGCAGTGCCATGCAGTGTCCACCTAAAAGGGTTTGCCTACAGACTCTATGAATGAGAGAAAAGCGACACAAAAGTATAGGTGCTGTGTGCTAATTGCTAGCATACCACTTGGGCATTTTAATTGCCCAACAAATTATTATATATTCACACACAATCAGCTACCAGCTTCTCTGGTGCTGTGGAAACACAAATTATATCAATATCAATGATATTTTGGAATCCTTTTTAGGACGTTTATGTTAATTATCGAGGAATAGATCGCAAGACTGTCGAATAAAAGCAAAATTCGCTGATCAGCAATCCTGATTGGACAAAGAATGGGTTGCTAACACAGAGAAGCAACCTACACAAATCAATGTGCGGAGGCCTTGTCGCGTTAGGCAAATCAGAATAATTTTGATTCTCAAAATAATTCTTTATTTTTTCATTGAGGAACATCCAATTCAAAACAAATTTGTTTTTTAATATGTATACACAAACTGTGGAGCTTTGCATTAACACTTTCTTTACGGCAGGCATCTGCAGACGACATTCCAAAATGTCACTAAATGTTCAAAAATGTCAAAATTATTGAATTTCATTATCATATTTGGTTTAATTGACTTACCTACTGCTGGTCCTCATCATCACTTGAATCTTGATTCTGTAGCAGAGTCTTCACCAAGCTTGATGAGTATCTGCTCACTTTCTATATCACTTATGTGATCATCTATCCAATAGAACATGCTTGATAGCATTTTGCCAGTCTGTTTGTGAAATATGATCTATTGCCTCGTCAAAAAGTTTTTTAATGGATGCCATATTGAAGTTCTTGTTATTTCTGGCGATGTATCCCTTGATGTTAGCCCAAATTAATTCCTCCGGATTTAAATCGCAGTGATAAGGCGGTAGCCTGATTATTTCATGTCCATTTTCTTTTGCCAAGTCGTCAATTCGGTATTTTAGGTTCCGTGGTTTGTGCAGCTTAATGATATTGTAAAGTTGAGGTTTCTTCAGTGAATTTGAGTAAGAAATGTTTTGTTTTGTCAGCCATTCCTGCATTTCGGCCTTTAAACTACTTGATGCTAGTATTTTTTCTCTTATCACACTATGGTAACTTGCATTGTCCATTATGATCACGGAGTTTAGTGTTCAGGAATGTTTGGAAAGACTTTGGTGGCCATCCATTCTTCAAAATGCTTGCCATTCATCTCATTATGGTAGTCACCAGTGTCACTTTTTGCCACAAAACTGAGTTTGGCTTCGATCCTTTACAAAACCATCTGCACTTCCAGCATGAACTATAATCAAGCGTTTTCCTTTGCCCAAAGGAGTTTGAAAACTGCCTTTGCCTTTGCTGTCTATCCAGTATATACTGTTAGTATGACTGGTATTAATCCATGTCTCATCTAAATTCATTATATGAGATGGGGGTTTGGATTGGAGAATTATTTGTATGTATTGATGATGTTGAAAACTATCTCTGGAGGTTCCATGATAAATTTCCTTCCATTCTGCATTTTGAATTTAAATCCCATCGGTGTTAGAGCTTTCCATAGAGTTGTTCTTCCGCCAGAGAAGTTAAGGTCCTCTCTAACAAATTTAATAACTTGTTCCAGCGTAGGAAACTCTTTCCTTTGGTAGAATTGATGAACTTTTCGGACAATGGCCTTCCGATCATTTTGCTCCGCTCATATTTCCTTGATCGTTTTAGAATCCTCTGGATGCGACTTCTTCCGAGTCCCGTTGCCATCTGCATCCTCTCCAAGACTTTGCTAAGACAGGTAGCTTTCCCTTCCAATTTCTCCATTTCAAAAAATGCTTTAAATCTAGCAAGCACTATGGCTGCATCTCATGTCTTATTTGGTGCCATTTTGTAAGCTCTACTACAGGCCTATATATAGCTACCTCTATGAACAGGTACATATAGAGTGATAGACCCAGTGATGAAGACAATCTTTCATTTTACTAGTCAGAAAATAAAACTCTATTAAGTTTGTCAACATTCAAAATTGTATAATATATGTTTGAAAATGATAATCTTGCCTTTCAATATTGATACCATATACTATTGTAAGCGTAGTTGGGCATAATTCTGTTATACCCTACACACCTCCATCGGTAGTATGCGTCGTTCTTAAAAATCATGCACTATGAATACCTCTGTGAAGGGTATAACAGAATTACTCCCGTATTTGTTTCTTTCTATACTAAACAAGGAAATTAGGTTGATTCGGACAAACAGAATATAGGGATACGGAGTTTCATATCATTTGACAACCATTTTATCACACTATAAGCCAGTAGGCTCCAACCTGAAAATAAACATTATTTACTGTTGGAAACATTGAAGATAGCAAATAAAAAAATTAAACGTGGCCTCCTACACATTATGGTAAATGTTCAAAGTCCATCACTTTCGATAGTTTTCAGCTTTGTGGTTTTATTGATATGCTTGAAGTAACAGGAGATGATTTCAAAGCCTTTTGATTTCAGATAATGCGCAAATGGTTCGATATTTGTATCTTTTTGAATGGTACACTAGACATAGCTGCTATATGTGCATGTGTGTGATGAGAATAATATGCATTGAAACAGTGTTGTGTATATTGAGTAAAAGGCATTCAGCTTAATTGTTTCAATTCACATTTATAGATGAGGTTCGACTGGAGGTTGGAATAAAATGAAATCCTTCAACAACTAGCAAATATACGCCAGAAGACCGTACATCGTATTTTTGCTCATCACCCCTGCCCATCCAAGCACCAAAGATCGCTCTTCGATGAATTCACTATAATAACTTGCATCTTTTCTTGAGGTGTAAAAGGAAGTTGTCATAATTTGTTTTGTATTCATTTGAGTTATAATTGCTGAGTCTGAGTTTAGGTTTTGTGAGTTTATTGAATAAGCCTTTATACATTAATGAATATATTATGTATTTTAAACGAAACAATCTAAACAGTTAGGAAGAAGAAAAAAATGTTTCCAGTAGCAAGCCTGAAAAATCAAATGCCAAATGCAGGGTTTTTTTGTGGGTTTTTTGCTTCTGCTTTTCTCGACTTGAAATTACTAAAAATACATATAATTTTCTGCTAATAGTGGAGATTCACTTATAATGGGTTTATTTAGTCAAATCTGTGCATTTTTGTCACTCTTATGCGGGCTTCTGTGTCTGAGGTTTGCCATCTTGAAACATGCTGGACACAATTTCGACAAAAAAGATGGCGCCCTATCAATAGTTTTCTATAATTTTTTTAAAAATGCACAAGAATCAAGCATCAAAATTAAATGTGTGCGCACTACTGGAAACAAACTTTATTTTTTTGGTTGGCCTTACATGATTACATTAATATATGTTTTCCTTATTACCAGTATTCATTAAGCTATTGTTGTTTTTATAAATAACAAATAGACAATGTCAAAATTTGTATGTGAACTAATAATAACACCAATAATGCAAAAATACAAAAGGGAATAACTCAACTGAGAGAGCACTCATAATCCATGGCTGCTATGGAAAGCATGTATGACAACTTTTACCCTTGTCTATAATTGAATAACCCACAAACATTCCATCCAATCCTATGCGTCGCATTAACACGCAGTAAGGCGCACAACAGTAGTAAGCATTATGATCAAAGCCACAGTTACTACACCAAGGCTCAAGATAAGCGGGCGGTGGGCGATTTTAACCCCTCGGTCCTCCTGCCATAGCGCCCAGAAATGCTGAAAAATAAACAACCGAGCGCTGATATTTTGTCCAAACCAGCGCCCGTTGATGATCGGTAAGCTTGCCTAAGACATCGAATTTCAATTTGACAATACGATTTAATAAAAAGTTAGCTCCCGGTAGACTGAAAGTAGCTCCTGGTTCTCAATAAATCCCATGATCCGGGCGCTACTTTTGAAAAAAGTAGCTCCTGGTAAAAAACCCTGTTATCTTGAGCCTTGTACTACACACTGCATGAGGGTGGCCGCGCTTCCGAATTTACGCTTTGCCTACCCGTGTTATCTTGTCTCGTATAAATATCACCAATTTATCTGAGAACCAATGGGGATTGCTTAAACTTTCTTAGCTGTTTAAGAATCACACTAACAGTTACATATTTTTTCTTAACCATTACCTTGCAGTTCGAACAGGCACTGGTCACCAATGACAACCACGACCTTGGCAACAACCTGACCCTACCTGACCTGGTGATCCAGGGGTCACTAGAGGACATACTCGGCATGAAGACCTTTACAAAGGATGTGCTGTCCGATGGCTACCTCAACGTGACAGGTTATGTGAATGGAATTAACCTGCAAAATTTCTACAGAGATGTGGTCATGACAACGAGGTCGACATTGCAAGAGCTGACGGCTAATTTCACCTTTGTCAATGATGTTGTGTTGGAGGATGATCTGTGGGTGAATGGTTTGATTGACGGTAAGGATCAGTGGTGGAACTTCAGATTTTTTTCAACTAGCCAGTCGGGCAGGTAACTCATAGAATTTACCTGCCGACAAAAATTCCACCAGCCAAAGGTTTTTCATAATATTTTGCAGCAAACAATTAAGAGCAAGAGTTAAATGAGTTAAAACTGTTAAATGATGTTACAATTACATGTTTTTGTCTTTATTTAGTGTACGATGTTCCACTGTAACCCTAGCCCGTAACAGCTCCTCATATTCATATGTTCATCAATCCGATACTCTCTTACTAGCTTTAATCTCTTATCAACCTGATCTCCTCTATCATCATGACACACGCTGATGATGAAATTACCCCGAACTTAATGTTACTTACACTATGAGCTTCAAAAATGTTACCCGCCAGTTGGACGGGTACCTTTGCATCTTCACCCGCCCGACATGAAAGTTACCCACTAAGGGCGGGCGGGCGGGTCTTATTTCCACCCCTGGAAAGGATTATATGAAGAGATTCACTGTAATACGACAATACCCCTCTTCCCAACCCCAAATACACCTTGTTCTACGAGCAAACAGACCTCTCAGGCAGTGTTCAACTTAAGAGGGAAAATAATCAGGTTTTCCAGCGGATAAACATGTAATGAAATTGGGTCTTTTTGAGATTTTGAATTTTTAGAGATAAGATCGACTTTGAAATTTTATGGTTTCTGATAAATCTGTTTTTTATGTGGTAAAACTAATAGCCGTGTGGAAAGTGTTAACATTGAATGGCGGGATGTATAGGCAGAATGATATTGGCTACAATGACAAATCAGTAGCATGCAACACACTCTTCGAATGGATGATGATGATTGGAATTTCTGCATCTTGATCAGATTCCACACAGGGACAATTGGTCATTACGAGATTGAGCGCTAGCTTACTGTGATGTGGAAAGTCAGTATGATATCTTAACACTTTCAAAGTCTATCTCAAGGATTACTGAACCAATACTAGGCATGTTTGTACTTTTGTTAATTCATTGTTCATGGTGATTCCAAATATGGTTATGAAATTCAATAAATTTGGCATTTTTGTAACATTTTGTGAAATTTTAAGAGTGTCGTCTGCAGACACCTGCCGCATGGAAAGTGTTATTATTTTCTTCACCATCTGTATTTTTCCCAATACCTCAATTGAAAACCATTCAACCTGATCTTATACATCCGCTTCATATTGCAGAGTGAGGCAAAAATTGTTTGTTTTTCCCTCGCGACCGACCCAAAAACACCAACATCTGGCATCGCTCTTTTTAAATTTAATTTCTAAAATTATTTTTATATATATATATTTTTTCAAGCAGCTTGAATAGTTGAGCAAGAAACCATTTTAGACTTTTGAAATGATACTTTGTTCTTCATGCCTTGTCCACGAGATGAAACAGTGTATGCTTCACTGGCTAATTATTGTTTAGTTTTAGTGGTAAAATGAAATAAACCACTTTTTGAGCTGTTTACAAATATCACATAGTCGTTGTTAACTTGGGGTTATTTTTCAGGTTTTTTTCTTTGTCGTCTGTATGGTTTTTATTTTATTTTTAGAGGGTAAACTGCATCCAAGTACATCTAAGCAAGAAAATGTTCTGTTTTTGAACATAAACACAAGGACGATCTGTTCAAACTAGCTAGAAACCTAAGAAACTAAATGAGAACAATACCCAAAACAAATGAATCCACTGACCCTCCCAAATTATTTCACTGAAGTGCATACAAATAACTTCTTTTTTTTGCCTAATGATATTGTGTGGCTAAATTAAATATTGAAAATACGGAACTTGTCTTTTGACTTGCTCAGTATTTTTCATAGTCATGCAATATTATACAAATATTTAATGATCATGAGGGAAATGGTGTCCGGTCTCGGGAAAATAGTAGGCCCACGGCCTCCAGTCACCTCGGGGCCAATAGTTTGCACCATTTCCCGAATAAAGATCATTAAATATTTGTTTTATATAACGCATGAAAATATTTCTGTCATTTTACACTTCATCAACTATCAGTGATAGTGATACGGTACTCACCTTATTTAGCAGAGTTGACTGGCGACTGCCAGGTCCAAAAGCTCCCATCAAAATGTACTATTGACCGCCAGGTCCAAAAGCTCCCATCAAAATGTACTATTGACCGCTTGACCCGTTATTTGGGTGAAAAGGTGAAACTATTTTATGTCACGTGATGCAGTTTCCACCAATAACATGACAGGAATATTTTCATGCGTTATATAACATTAAATAATGCCCCCTCTCTCTCTCTCTATCCATAGGAGTGGACCTAGATGACATTGTGAGTGTTAATGGTACCCAAGTTATATATGGGGAAACGACCTTTACTACTGATCTACAAGCCAATGCATTGAGTGTAAATGGTAGCCTGATTATTACTGGTCTACTAAATGGTGTCAACGTATCTGATCTGGCCCTCAATACGCTACAGAAGTCAGGTAGGAAAACAGAAGTTGTGTCCTATATCTACGTCCGATGGATATGAGGTTACGGGGATGTGTCCTGCCAAATAGGGTCTCATTTTTCACCTGTCTGGTAAATTAATGACCCCTTTCCATAGCCATTTTTCGTAAATTTATGGGTCTACAATCCTTAATTTTGCTGTTTTTCACAGGAATTTTAGCAAATTCGGTCAAATATGTCGGAAAATTATGGGTTTCTGGTAATCATATGGGTCTATTTCCCCCCGAAAAATTGGTAAATGTTTGGGTCAATTTTCATTTTGCTGGCAGCACATCCCTACCAAAAAATTATCTGAGGTACACCCCTCCCCTCTGGATCTTCGTGTTTGAAGGTTGCCATTTTGTGTACCGTATGATGAAATATTTGGGGCCAGTTTTTCTGATCTGGACCTCAATATGCTACATAAGTCAGGCAAGATCATAGAATTTATATAATCATCAATCAATCAATCAATAAAAAAATTAAAAATAAATCAATCAAAAATCAAAAATCAAAAAATCAAAAATTGACAACAGTCAAATATTTAAACATTCAAGCAATCAAAAAATTAACAAATCAAACAATCAGTCAATCAATCTTAACCACCTGCAGGTGACCAGTACGTCTCCGGTACCAAGACCTTTAAAGAAGATGCTAGCCTGATATTTGGTGACGACATGACGATAGACGGACTAATATCAGGTATCAACATCTCGGAGCTAGCAGACGACGCTGTGTACAAAACTGGCGACCATGTGGTGACTGGAGAGAAGACATTCCAGACTGAAGCGCTGATTCAACAACTAAATGTGACGGGTGAGTAGCATCATTTTGAAGATTATTACAAAACCAGATTTTGCGAAAAATAAAATTTGTGCAAAATCTGTTTTTGTCTGTTTCTCTTCTTCTCTTGTGATGTAAATGTGTCATTAACTCTAATTCCCTAATCATGTCTTTGAAAATAAACTACCAGGGGAGAAAAACAGGTCAATTTTTTATGGAAAGATCACTGTTCACCCGCGTGGCAGGTGGACGCCTAACTGATTACGCTGACGGGGGAGCTTGAAAAAGTTAACTTATTGAGACCATATTAAAGCATATTCAAAAGACGACCCTATTTCCAAAGACTGTAAAACACTATGATTTCTCGCGGATACTTTATTTCGCAAATTTAAAATGACTGCTATTTAAGCGGGCATTTAATTTCGCAAATCTGGAAATTTTACTGTTACTTTCAATGCAAAATTGTCAGTTTTCGCGAATCCACATCCTTCGCAACATTCGTGAAATTCGCGAAAATTAAATCCCTCACAAAATTTAGTGGGTTTACAGTATGGTTTTGTTTTCCCACCATTTATCAGGTACCCTAGATGGGGTAGACTTTGATTCGCTGTACAGTGACACGGTACAGCAGTACAAGACTCAAACCATCATGGGCGATATCACTTTCCTGGGAGATGTTGCCACAGAGACCAATCTGACAGTGCTGGGCAATATCAACGGATATAATCTACTGGGGCAAGTCAATGATATGGTGCTGGCTACTGATCACACGATCGATGGTATGTTTAAACTGTATAAGTTGTAATTTGCCCGTACATATATTTTCACGTTTTTGTAATTTTGAAAATGTGCAAAACTTTTAATTTGCGGTTTCGACATTAGTTCTAAGGCCCAAAAAAAGTTTGTCTCAAATGACCGAAACCGCCCGCGTTAGCTTTTTTTTTATTTACTTTTTTTTCTTTCTATTTTTTCAATTTTTTTCTTCTTTTTTTCCAATTTTTTTTCCTTTTTCAATTTTCTCAAAAAAATCTTGCAAAATCCAACTTTTTGGCCAAACAAATACAAATGGCGATCAGGTCTAAATTGAAAAAGAAAGAAAAAATATCTGCAGACCGCATTAGATTTTCAGTCTTCCATGTCATTTGAGACAAACCTTTTTTTTGTTGGCCTACTATTTATTTACTCTTCAGTCAATACTAACCCTAAACGTCGATAGATATGCTGTTACAGATACCCTAAAGTGTTTTTTTGGTAAAGACATTTTAAATTGTCTCAATTGGTTGTTGCTTTGTTTTTCAGTTGAAATCCACTTTAGTAATGTATCATCTGAAGGTCACATAGACATTGCTGGTGTAATTGATTCTGTAAACATCAGCAGGGAAGCCATTCTTACCGATATGCCGGTAAGTATTTACTATATGTGATGCGATCTGAGAAAACCCGTCGGATGTCGCAAAATGTGAACTAAGGATTATGGGTAAAATAGAAAAAATAGAAAAAATAAAAAAATAAAAAATAAAAAAACTTTTTTCTTTTTTTTAGATTTTTTTAAAGAAAATTAGTTTCCAGTACTTTGTGTCATCATCTTTCATGAAATTTCACCTTGACAAACTTACTTAAGTCACTTTTATTATTAACCTTATAATGTTATTATATTGAATTATGTATCTTTTTTGGCCTGTTTTCATGATTTCTTGTTTTGTAGCTTTTGGTGACATCACAATCATCATTCACTCATAACTTTTTTTGTAGTGATCGTAGAAAAATGATCGAAACAGTTCTGTAATCAGCACAGTTTTAGCTTTCTTATGATATAAATATCTCCAATATGAAAAATGCCACCATGTGGCGGGTTTTCACAGATCGCATCACATATTGGATTTTTTTTCTTCTTCCGGTGATATGGATTCAAATTTAATGAAATTATAATAATCATATGGAAATGCAAAGTACATTATGAGTAACATAACATAACAATAAGCATTTATATAGCACTCCTACACATCATCCCTGTTCTGACATACCCGCACATGTGCCATTTGGGGCAAAATGAATTAAGTTGAATTTTATGTTCTACAAATGAAACTCTTTATTCTCCAAAAAAATTGAGACAAAAAGGTAATTAATTAATGAGATACCGCACTAATTAGTGTGATATGCCAGGGTTTTAACATAATACCGGCATGAAAACCTCATTTTGTATTCTGACATACCGGCACATCACAATATTCTGCCATAGACCACCATGTAACTGCAGTTCTGACATACCGGCATATCACTGGCATATCACTGTAGGATGAATATGAAGGTTTTTTTCTTCTTATGTACTTTTCTCTACAGGATCAAGTTATAACAGGTGCAAAGACTCTGCAAGGACCTGTTACATTACTGACACACTTAAATGCAGATACGGTGTGTGGTATAGATATAAGTGCACTGGAACAGACTATAGTCTATGATGATGGGGACCAGACCATCACAGGCCACAAGATGTTTATAGGTAAAGTACCATTATACACCATACATTAGTTAATATTTGGGTAGAAGCAGGTGAAGGTAAAGGCGGATAATCCTCTGCTCATAAGTGTGTTGGAAGGAATTAGTCCACACTCACTCCTTCCTGCAAGTCGTTTATAGGTCTCATGTTTACCATGAATAAGGCCCCCCCAAAAAATTTATGTTGTCCTCGACCGCCCGCTCGTCAGATTTAGGGCCGCTCCGATTTGTTTTAAAAAAAGAAAGATTTTTTTGTTTTCCATTTTTTCTCTCTTTTTTTCAGATATTTCTTTTTACGGTTTAAATGGCATTGAATATTAAATTAAGTGTTTATAACATATATGTGCAACTCTTAGAGTGATTTCAACTTCTTGTTAGCTGAACTTTGAGCTTCCGCTGGTAAAAGAAAATTAAAAAATAAATAAAAAAACAAACAAAAAACGCCCGCCCGCCCTCCACTCTGAAAGCTGTGGAGGACAACATTACCTTTTTTGTTTGTTTTGCCTAACCTTGAAGATCTCATGTACTTGTTGTCTGAAGCAAAAGTCATAACCTCCCTGATTCAATTGATCTTTAAATCAGGATACAAAAAAGTGAAAATCTTTAGAGGCCTAGCGGTGTAGACTAAATGTGTTCATGCCATTATTTAATAAACATAACAGATATGATAGCTATACTTTGGCATCAAATTCAACCACCATGCGGTAATAAATAAACAGTGAGCAATATTGGGGTTGTGTTCCCAAGTATATGGATTAAAGAAAGAGATTCATTGCTGTATAATAAGATCTTATCAGGGTCAATTGTAATCTTGCTGTCCACTCTTGTGTCAGCTCAGGGGGGGGGGGGGGGTGGGGTGGGAGGGGTGACGTCAGCGCATGATCTTGTTAAAGGTGCAGCACCTTCTGCGCTGTAGCTGACATTCTTCTTTGATCGCACTGATGCAAAACCCGTCGTGTTGCATTTACACGCCCGATATCATGATGCATTGACTAGAGTATGCGCTGAAATGATCCCCCAACTGGGGGTGACACAAAGTATAGTGAATATTATGCAGGTTTGTATACTGCAACATAGTCATTCAATTTTGTGATATTATAAATACTTTCCACGCAGCTATTAGTTTACCGTATACAAAACAGATTTGTTCAGAAACCTTTCCGGACTTTCAAAGTGTGTCTCAAGAGTTACTGAACAAATACTATACTCTATTTTGCTTCCTCTGGACAGTGTCGTAATTTAACAGGCGCAGCATTTACGCACGCGTATGTATCTTCTGTCTCTCAGCGCTCGTGTGTATACGCCAGCGCCTCGTGAAGGCGCACACGTTATGTGCTGCAATTACTAGAATATGCAGTTATGTCACTGTCTCGTGATGGCCAAATAGACTATAGGCATGTTTGTACCTATTTAAGTGCATTTCTTATGGATATACCAAATATGATGATGAAATTCAATAATTTTGACATTTTTGAAACATTTTGTGAAATTTTTGGAACTGTCGTCTGCAGACGCCTACCACATGGAAAGCGTTAATAGTCTTAAAATTATGTCAACAATAATTGCCTGATGCCATGCCATATCTATAGCCACTATTTATTTTTCAATCTTACAGATGAGATAGAACTTGTAAGTGATCTACATGTAGACGGCTTGGTAGACGGAGTCAACGTAACCCATCTGGCAGAAAATGCAATGCGCACAGAGGATCCATCGAAATCAGAACAACGCGTCACGGCAGAGATGTCCATGGAAAACCTCAATGTTTATGAAGTAAGTGCAGAGATTGAAAGTTTGAATTCTGCAGGATGTGTTTCAAATCGCATTTGAAAATTAAACTACTGGAATTTTTTCACATTTTAAAGGTACCGTTTGAAAAAAACCCACCATACATTTCAAATATATTTAGGCTGTTTTAAATTAAATTGATTGATCGTAAAACTAATATGAACCTTAGAAAATTTGGTTTGAATGATAATATTTAGTTAACCAAATGACTAATGATTAACGTATACAGTCGGACCTTAGATTATGTTGACGTAGTAAGGTATACCTCATCTACTTATCATTGTCTACACTAAGCTAATAAACTAACTAAAATGACTACCTTTAACCTTTATCGACAACTCTAGATAATTCACTACATTTGTACTTTAGATGGTATAGATGTAGGTGCATTTTAACAAACTTATCTTAGTTTACACAGCCCACCAATGACTTTTGTATCCTCTTTTCCATCCCCAATATGTTGTTTACTAGTATGGCACCGTAGTTTGTGTAGATCTATTCCATTTGAACCAGACCTACCTCAGTTGTACACTACCTTTAACCTTCAATGCCGATATTTAACTAATCGACTTATGAATAATTAATACCTAATACCGTCTTCTCCACACACCTGGTTTTCTACTATAACGGTAGATCTAGTCCATTTAAACCAGTCCTACCTCGGTTGTACACTACCTCAAACCCTCAATGCCTATACCCAACTAATTGACTAATGAATAATGAAAACCTTCTACCCTCTTTTCCCTACTCCAGGTTGTATACTATAACGGCAGCCTAGAAAGTGTAGATCTAGTCTATTTAAACCAGTCCTACCTCGGTTGTACACTACCTCAAACCCTCAATGCCTATACCCAACTAATCAACTAATGAATAATAAAAAACCTTCTACCCTCTTTTCCCTACTCCAGGTTGTATACTATAACGGCACCCTATGTAGTGTAGATCTAGTCTATTTAAACCAGTCCTACCTCTGTTGTACACTACCTCAAACCTTCAATGCCTATGCCTAACTAATCGACTAATGAATAATGAATACCTTCTACCCTCTTTTCCATGCTCCACATTGTCTACTATAAGGGCACACTAGATGGTGTAGATCTAGTCTATTTAAACCAGTCCTACCTTAGTTGTACACTACCTCATACCTTCAATACCTAACTAATCGACTAATGAATAATGAATACCTTCTACCCTCTTTTCCATACTCCATGTTGTCTACTATAAGGGCACCCTAGATGGTGTAGATCTAGTTCATTTAAACCAGTTCTACCTCGGTTGTACACTACCTCAATCCTTCAATGTCTATACCTAACTAATCGACTAATGAATAATGAGTACCTTCTACCGTCTTTTCCATACTCCAGGTTGTCTACTATAACGGCACCCTAGATGGTGTAGATCTAGTCTTTAAATCAGTCCTACGTTAGTTGTACACTACCTCTCCCCTTCACTGCCTATACTAATCGACTAATGAATCGACAAATGAATACATTTAACTCTCTTCTCTACATACTAGGTTGTCTATTATAACGGCACCTCACCCCTTCACTGCCTATACAAATCGACTAATGAATACATTATACTCTCTTCTCTACATACTAGGTTGTCTATTAAAACGGCACACTAGATGGTGTAGATCTAGTCCATTTATACCAGACTTACCTCGCCCCTTCACTGCCTATACAAATCGACTAATGAATATACACTGTTCTCTATACACTGTTCTCTATACTAGGTTGTGTACTATAACGGCACACTAGATGGTGTAGATCTAGTCCATCTAAACCAGACCTACCTGAGTCGCACCCTACCTCAGACCATCATTGCCTCCAAGACATTCAGTGGCACCCTTGAGATTGCCAGCACTGGTACCTTACAAGGCGGTAACATTACACTGGAGGGGTACATCAATGGGATAGATCTAGGAGAATTTGCTGAAGGAGTATGGCTGAGTGGGCAAGAGCCTACTATCAATGGGTTCAAAACATTTCATGAAGATATTCTGGTTGAAGGTAGGGCAAAAATGATAATGTACTTGTAATTGACTTATTTTAGAAATGGCATGTTTTTGTTTTGCTTTTTTTCGTATGCCATTAATATGTTTACCAAAAATAAAAATGTATGAATATGCTTCTTGAATCCTTTATCACCATATCATCATTAAAAATGTTATTGGCAACGGAAAGTGGTGAAACACAAGTTCCTTTTAATTACACCTAATCTGTCATTTGTATTTACTATATTTTATTTTTAATCTTATATGATTGTGCAATATCCTTAAATATGTCTCCTGTATGAAATAGCGTAAAAAGCACAAAAGCACAAATACACTTGATCAATATGATAATAAATGGGCTAACTTGAATTGTGTATTCGCTTGAACGTAAATGAAGAATATCATCATTCTGTATATATTTGGATTTGACCTTTTCTAAATCTCATCATTTACATTTGTAAGAATGAATATCTGTAATAATTATGTCTATCTAAATATCTAAAACATGTTAAATCTTTTCTGCAATGTGCTTATTTTTCTTACAAAACCCATAGCCTGATAGGTAATCATAAACATTTTCTGACCAAAACCGGACACAGTTTTTTTTGCTGGACCAGAATCTTTCTTATAACATTATTAGGGTTTGTTTCTCATATCAATGTTTACATTTTGATACAAATTAACAACAATATTTAAACTATAACTCCTGTATCGAGAATGTTAAATGTTGGATTTATAAGAATGTATAATATGCTGTAAAGAAAAAAAAGTTATTGTGCTAATAAAACTCTTGCTTGGAGGAAGAAAAAAAAGAAGACGAAAAAAAAAAAAAAAAAAAAAAAAGAAGAAAAAAAGAAAGAAGAAAAAATAGAAAGAAAAATAGTGTAAGGCGGGTTGGGGGGGGGGGGGGGGGGTGGGGGTAGGGGCTGTTCTATGAGGGAATGGAACTCACATGTAGGGTAGGCTGGTCAGGTGTAGATTTTTAACGAATTTTCAAAAAAATGTGTAAAACTAATTCCCCCCCCCCTCAAATTTGCAACAAAAATGTGTCGGTCGAGCCAGGTTTTTTTGTGTCGCCTCTTAAGGAGAGGAATTGTTATAACATTTGGATATATTGTACATTCTTGTTGCCTTGTTTTCATACAGAAGATATATTTTTGATTTGGCAATATCCTTCGTCTCCCATATGGAACAAACGCATTAGGCAGAAATTGTTTTAAATTGTTATTTTCATATTAGATGATCATTCCTATAGTTCATCAGTGAGTTCCAAATTAGCAAACTTGCTTACAGCCCAGGCGTCTTTTCTTCGTATTCAGAGAGAGTAACACATTATCGTTCCAGAAGGTTGAAATACCCCCCTATTTGACGGCATTTCAAGGACAATTTTGCTCATTTGACACCATTTTTTGTGCAAAAATGAGGACATTTTGCCTGGCACCCCCACTGCCTATTTTACCATTTCAAGGATACTTTCTTAAAAGTCCCCCTGTCTTTTTTGCGCAAAAACAATACACCTTCTGAATAGTCCCCCTTTGTTGTGCAAAAACGAGGTTCAAAATTTGGTTCAAAATAATCTCTTCTTCAGTTTATACACAAAGGAGTGGACATGGGATCTTCAAATATAATAGGCCTACCGAGTTGTTTTCTTTGCACGAACATAGTTTTAAAAACACCCCCAATTTTGGGAAATCACGCACATGATATGAAAATTCCCCCTTTTCCGTTTTTTCTTCAACGATCATGCGTACCCAAAGTTAATGTCGTCAGAAACCACCGGGCTAACATCATTGAATTAATTGAAAATTGCATAGGCACGCAAAATGCTCGCATGGCGCTGTGTGTGAATTGTGTTCACGATGCTTTAGTAAACCACAATAGAGTGCATACCCTTGGATTTCTTTTGCGTGCAGAGAGATAAAAACCACAAATTTCTTGCCAATTTGGGACCGATTTAACTATAGTGCTTATTAGAGGCCTCTTTGCGGATATATTCTATTTCTAATCTTTCTAGGTAATATCAATGTTGGTGGGCTTGTCGATGGTATTGATGTACGCAACAACTTGATGCTGACCAATGCTAATAACTTAGTGACCGGTAAAAAGACTTTCACAGATGATATCATCGTGGAATCTTCCATCGTCGCAGACGAGGGCGTCTTGGTGGATGGCGTGGATATTTCAGAGTGGGACATGTATGCGGCTAGGCTGACGGACAATTATGAGATATCGATCACCATTTCAATGTCAGCTGTAGAGCTTGAACAGAACTTAGTGTGAGTATTACTATGTCTAGGAGGCTGCTAGCCGATAGAAATCTAAAAAAAGTGTTGAAAACATATCTATTTCCTTAGGAAATGGGTCCTCATATTTTTAATATTTTATAGTGTATAGTTCATTCTGTTTTTTAACTTATTGTATTGTTGTTGTAATTATAGCATGTTGGTTTTAATATGTACAGCGCTTTAGTCTGTTTTGGAAAAGCACTTTATAAGTCTGTATAATAATAATAAAATCCTGGGTTAAAATAAATAATTAAAAAGTTATTGACATTTTTAGATATCGTATCTGCACCAGCAAATCTGTAGTGAGTGCAATAACATCGTAAGTGGCAGATACAATGTTATTGCACTGAGGATAACTTGAGAACAGATGAGAGAACAGAGGGCAATAACATCGTAAGTGGTAGATATGATGTTATTACACTCAGAATGCTATAAAAGAAGGGTGCAATACTGACGGTAGATAAGATGTTATTGCATGCAACCATAACATTATAGCGCACTTACGACATTGTTTTTTATTAATTAAAAATCAATTAATTCTTTTTAGAACTGGATCTCGATTTCCAAAAATGTCACTTACGATGTTGTTGCACTCGCACGACGATGGATTACTAAAATAGCTGTATGAAATTAATAGTAAAAGGATGAATACACAGACTTTCGAATCATGATATAAAAAAATAAAACAGTCACTTAATTTACAAAATTATCAGCCCATTTTTGGACCCATTTTTTTGATTTGAGACACACTGTATTATACAGGGTGAGTCAAAAAGACTGCAATAGTGGAAGGAAGCCATTTTGTTTTCAAAACCAAAATGAATTTTAAAACTTTTTAAACGTTGCAAGAATGATGTATTTAATCCTAACTTTGTGTGAAAAAATGAAGTCAATATCATTTTCCGTTTGCCTTTGGTGAACCTTTTGACCAGTGCACCCATTTCACACGTTTGTCCATGAGATACCCAAAATATGCATCAGATCGCCAAACCTGTCTCCCATTCAAATTTGGAAACTTGAGTTCATTTGTGATGTTATTGGAATTTGATGCATCCTTTCTTGTTTACATAATCAATTATAATTATACCCATGCTGTGAAAGCGTATAATGTTCTAAATTTTAATAAAAAACTGACATTTTCCATTTTTTTGTTGGCGGGATATTCAAATATGAAAATGCAATGTGTGCCATTTCAAATGAAAATCACTGTGCTCGTGGACAAACAGGTAAATTTGGTTGTGCAGCAAAGAGGTTCACCAAAGACAAACAAAAAATGCGATCGACTTCATTTTTTCACACAAAGTTAGGATTAAATACATCATTCTTGCAACGTTTAAAAAGTTTTAAAATTCATTTTGGTTTTGAAAACAAAATGGCTTCTTTCCACTATTGCAGTCTTTTTGACTCACCCTGTACATTTCATACAGCATGTATAATTGGCCTATACTTGATAAGACCTAAATGTTATGGCTGTTGATGTATTCTCTGACTCTATCATGTCATAATGCTAGGGACATAATTCAGACAATGCGTGCGTACCAGCGTATGTGCGTAAACCCGGAAGTGCATACCGGATGCTATCAAAATGACAGCGCGTCATGACTGGTCAATAGTGAAATTGTCACACCGCATGCATGCATAGTTGTTCGCGCATTTCATGCATCTGGACGCAGGTCCACGAACAACAACAAAACACACTCGTGTGAAATAGCTTGAATTTGACCCCTAGCATTATGACAGTGATTATAAAAGCTGTTGATGTATTCTCTGCTGGTAATAACAATCTATATTTTTCGTTGTGTAAATTCATTATCTTAGTGTCGGTGAGCTAACAGATAACATTCCACTGAATTTTGACGGTGTCCTGACAACTGTACGAGACCAGACAGTGACCGGTCACAAGTCGTTTATAGAGAATGTAATCATTGAGGGCGCACTTACTGTTGACCGATACATCAATGGAATAGATGTCGTAGAGCTACTGACTGACACTGTGAGTATATGAGACGTGTTCTTCCGAAACCAGACGGAATTGGGCAGAGCTCTAATCTGAGAAATAGCCCAAAACCTAATTGGGGGATGATTTTTTGGGTATTTGAGTTTCTTGTAAATAATTAATCTTCAGAGTGTTTATAACATTATTGTGAAAGTTTCAGATTAAAAAATCAAACCAACAACAAACAAACAAAATTCTATTTTTTATTTTTTATTATTTTTAAAAGTACATTGTAAGTACATTGTAAGTACATCTTTTAAGGACGATATCTCAGTTTGGAGTTTTCATAAAGACGAACATGAAAATGATTTAACTCCGCTTTGGGAAGTCCGATTAAAAAAAAAAAGGTACCATTGTAAAGCTGAAGATCTCTACTTTAATAATCAATTACTAACTCAATTTTGATATCTTGCCCAATTGTGTCAGGTTTCGGTAGAACACGTCACATATTAGAGCTGACAATTCAAACATTTGTAAAAAGTGAAAACACTGATCGAAAAGTAACTTACCAGATAATAAATATGCTCATATTTCCAACTTAAAATATCAAATTACAAAATTAACACTTTCCACGCGGCTATTAGTTTTTCCATATACCAAACAGATTTGTCCAGAAACCGTTCCCAATTTTCAAAGTCTATCTCAAGAATTACTGAACTAATAATAGGCATGTTTGTACTTATTTTAATGTATTGCTCATGGTGATTTCAAATATGGGTATGAAATTCAATACTTTTGACATTTTTGAAATATTTTGAACTTTTGGAATGTCGTCTGCAGTCGTCTGCCGCGTTGAAAGTGTTAAGGATCAATTTGAGATATTGTTCACAAAGATTGGTTAACAATTTTAAGAACACTACACCAAAAAGAATGAGTCAAAGTACAATTATCATTTTTGCACTTGAGTTTTAAACGCAGGATAGTTCTGCATCTTACTATCGACCAGAGAGTTGTCGCTAAAAGATAATCAATAATCTGCCTATCTACACCGATGCTGCGTGTAGAAAAAACAAATTTAGAAATGAAAAACAGATTTTTGTAAACATTTTGACATCCGTCTTTATTAATGTGATTCAAACTATAAAGCATGTACATAGTAGTCCTGGCCCTGCCTAGAACCTGGTCTACATCAAATCCCTCAGAGAGTTTGACTCTTGATTTGACTTGAGGGACCCTTTACCTTCAAGAATCACGGTGGTGCTTAATTCAAACCAGCTGCAAATTCAAAAAAACAAAATGGCCACCGGCGGCCATTTTGAAAATCTCAATTTTGAGTAATTCACCATAGAGGTATGTGTAATACATCATTTTAGGGTTTTTTGGGTGTGAGGAATCCATTTCTGACATCATTTTAATGATTCAAGGTCAGTATTACATGGTTAGGTTCAATTTGAGTTTGAAAATCCAAAATAGCCGATGGTTATCGTACAGAAAATATCAATTTTGACTTACTAACCATAAAGTATGTGTAATATCTCATTTTATAGGTTTGTGGGTGTGAGCCTACTATAGCCTACCCATAGCGGAAAAGGAGAGGCTAGGGTCTTGTGTATGTGTGTGGTGGTGGGGTGGGGGGGGGAGTAGTCTACTACCATGCTGTAGCACGCATAACCAAAGATTTTCAAGACGCCCCCTAAATGCGTATTTCCTCCGAAGTCAAAATTTGCCATAAATTATGTTTTTTCCCCATAGAACCTCTAAACAAGTAAAATATTCACAGGATTTTGACAACAGTTTTAGACGAACATTTTGGACCCCCTTAGACGACCCCTTAACATATTACATGCATAACACATCCCATCTAAAAACAATCCTTATTACATATGTTTTTGTGGTCATGCATGCTTAACATCTGTTGGTGGAGAAACATGGGCTGGTTTTCATACGCGCTATCGTACCGCATAAGCTGTTTTTAGGGGGAGGAGTGGGTTGTTGGTTGAGCAGAGAAAGTGTCTGTTAAACAAACAAACAAACTCTTTTTATATACTTACTTGGTAAAATATTTGTTTTCCAATCTCTTGTTTTCATCCCATCTCTCTTACAGTTATTGGCATCAAGAGAGCAGGTCATTACAGGCAACTACAACATCACACAGCACCCTACATTCATCAACATAACCACCCTGGGACTGCTGTATGGCGTACGCGTGCCAGATCTCTACCGACAAATCCACACCTATCCACGATTTGACATGTTGAATGCTAGTCTGTTGTCTACATGCGAGATTGTAGATCGGTTGAAAGAAGCGCAAGATAGTAAGTTATAAGGGGTGACCCTGTGTCTACATATATCAGATTTATAAGCAGAGATTTCCACAATTCCTCTATTTTGATGTGAGGTAGTGTACGTACTATAGTCGTCGTCAGAATACTTCGGCACTTTTAAAACGGCCAATGCGCGCATCTAGTTTAATGCGCGTGTGGGCAGGGACATTCATGACCCATAGATACGATCGCGGCCAATCAGATTACAGGGGCCGCGACGCGTCGAACTGCTCAAAGATAATGATGTTGTGAAGCTGTTCTACACCGCACTTCCGTGTTTACGCTGTACGCAGTTGTCACAGAAAAAGGTGCAAAAGTATTCTGACGACGACTATAAAGGAACACAAGATTCCGACTCAAACCATAAAGAGTGATCCTGGGTCTTGCATACAGGTATATAATGAATCTCTACTGACAGATCCACACATATCCATGGTTTGTTTTAAATGCTGGTCTAGCTGTCAACTTGGAGATTGTAGACAGGGATGCAATACTTTTGGAAATATCCCGAATTCCTGATATTTGGTCATAAAAAAAAGAATTCCGGATTTTGGAAGAAGGATTTTTGTAATTTTTTGTTGTTGCATTTCCAGAATCGGATGATGATGATATTTCAGCATAAAAAGAGTCAAACATGATTTTTTTAAGGGGGTGATAGCCCAGGGCTGTACTTAGTACCCGCCCGTACGCCCGTGGCGGGTAACTTTTGCGTTGGGCGTGTAACTTTTCAAATATACACGCCCGGCTGGCCGGTAAGAATTTTGCTGTTGGTAAATGAAGATTACTTGTTTGGCTGGTAAGTTTACAGTCGGGCTGGTAACTTTTTCATGCTACCAGCCCGGCTGGCTGGTTGGAGAAAAAATGAAGGTACACCCATGCTATAGCCTATTCCCCAGACAAGCCCCTATAAAAGTTTGACACCGCATGCAAATGCTCGGGCCATCTGGCCAAGCTCGCGTAAAAAGTTCAGGAAATTGATCAATCACCCACTTGCATCCCTGTGTAGATCATTTAAAAGGAGTGCAAGATATTAAGTTATAGAAGGATGACCCTGGGTCTTCGTGTATGTGGTATATGGATACCTGGTGTCTACTAACATAGCCACACTTATCCACGATTTGATATGTTATATCGTTGCTGTCCTGTCAAAACCTCATATCTCCATCCTGTATAAGGTAATATTTCCTATGTATAACCTTTGTGCTATCTGCACTAAACATGTTCAAGGGCCAAAAAAATACCTTCATGTATCAAAACATTGTAAGTGCTCTTGCCCTTGAACATGTATAAAGTGACACTTCCTGTGCATAACCAATTGGGCAATTTTACTTTGTATATGTTGAAGGGCTGGGAAAACATACAAGGTTTTGACAGAACAGCGATGATATATGACAAGACATTTGTTGTCAGGTTGTGGAATTTCTTTTCAGATTCTGTAACAAAATCCTCACTATTGTATTCATCACGCAGATGTTGCGGTAATCTTGCAGCATATCGCTTCCCTTCAAGCAATCCCCACGCTTGGACACGGACGTTGGCACAGTTACGAATACCGAGATGTACAGTGGTTGGTCGAAGGCAAACAGACTGAACAGGTTAATGTTCAATGTGGCAACTCGTATGTGTACTATTGGAATGAAACTACGTGGAATTATGAACTGGAAAGTGTAAGTTTGGGTCATTTTTGGGGAAAAGATTGACTTACGGATTATATATCAATGGATAACCAGTCTGGTAACAGGACATTTTGCTCTGTATCTTTTACTGTTCTCTACCTCAAGGGGGAACATGAAATTATTACCAAAAGATGGCACATATATACCTTTAGACAAATTTGCCTTATCCCAAGTTCTTAGGTTGCACGTTAATGAGTAATTCCATCCCATCCCAAAGTTTGACTGGAAACCCTGTATAACACTCCTGCCCAGTGTGTAGCAAATGCGAATTTGGAAAACGTCACAGATTTCCTTAAAATGGTGCTAATCACGACTTATCATTGTTGTTTTGTGGCAAATTTGGTACCCAATTGTGCCAAAAAGATTCATTAAAATAAAATGTCCAGGGCGGGAAAAAGAGGGCAAACAGCAAGCTCCTTACCGGGAAATGTTGCCATCTCACGGGATATCCCCCCCCCCCCCCCCAACCCCAACCCCCCCAAATAATTTTATTTTTTATTTTTTAGATTTTTTAAAGATTTTTTTTAGAGTAATATAGGCACTATACAGCCAATATTACATAAAATGATGCACACCTTAATTTTCCAAAAAGCTTAAAGGGGCATTGAGAGATGTATCGATATACTAAATGAGCCAATAACGTAAAGATAATCATCAACATAGCCCAAATCCAAAATATCATACAATTCCGCCATCGCCTTCATGCAAAACTAAGCAAATAACTGCACTTCCGGATTGCGATTTGCCGCGAAAGTCCGTGAGTAAAACTTAGCATAACTTCCGAATTCAGCACCTCAGTTTCGATATGATCATATTGAAACTAAGAAAATCATGAAATTTTATATGATAAACGGCGAATGTTGGTAAACTGTTTCAGATGGTAGTTAGTATATGCCTAAGTATTCCTTTGATGCAAACAAACTGATTTCCAGGATAATTGAGGGCGCACTCCCATACGTATCTCTCAATGCCCCTTTAAGCTTCTGAGGAGGCAGCCCCCTCAGACACCCCATCCGCCGCTAAAGCAACAGGAAATTGCAGAGAAACTTTGTATTTTTTTACCAGCCCTGCAAATGTCTATCTATAGTCTGTTTGGTCAAACAATAATTGGAAGTCACTCTATAGGACATAAACAAAGTGTATGCCTTTCTTTTGTTGAGCTCTTTATCTGATTTACACTTGTTTTGATAATGGCTACAAATTTGTAAACCCCCTGAGAACTACCGGCCGATTGGTTAGAAAGATGGATACATCATTTATTGCACCAATGAGAGACATTGTTAGAATAATTGTATCCCTGATAAAGACTGGAGTGAACTATTTTAGAAGAAGTATTTCAATTGGTTATTCTAATGAGGATATCTGGAAATTAACCAATCATAAGCATTGTTAAATAGGCAGGTAGTGATTCTATCAGATTGGGTCCAAATCATTCTGACTCGCCTTGTATGCTGAATCTTTGATGACAAACTTCCAAGTTACTTCCCTTTTAGAAATGTATTAATTTTCCCCTCACTTTGTCGTGTGCTTATAGATATTAGAATCCATCATGGCATCGGATATCGATACTTTTGTACTGGAGGATCGTCTGTTTATGGTCATAGGCAGTCTTAGCAATGCTACAAATGATTGTTTTAATGATAATATGCCTGGAATATTGGATGGAATGTATGCTATAGATCCCGATGGCATCACTACACTTTCTCCAGGTAGGCAGCAATCTTGGGGTTATGCATTTGTTCTACAGGTTTCAACATAATAATGGGTCTCGATCCACCCTAAATAGTGTTGCTTCCGCCAACACTGGTGAAGAGTACGGAGAAAAGAAGACAATGAAAAAAAAAAAATTGGATTTGATCATACAAACATGTTCTTGGTTTGGATTTTGAATGTGCACACTTTGTGTTTCAATTTTACTCCTGTTACCTATCTATGTAGGAATCATTGTTTTTTAGTTAGTAGGCATGTGAGAAAATGCCAGAATTGCTGCATCAGAATGCTGAAATGAACAAACATGATCAACACTTATAGTATGATAACATCCCTGTGAAAAGGGAAACCATTCTGGACGAAGGGATACTGTGAAGCAGTGGCGTAGCTAGGTTTTTTCATATGGGTGGTGGGGGGGGGGGGGGGGAGGGGGCAAAAATAAAAGTGTGCTGACAAGGACTTCCAGGTTGTCAACTTTTGCTCTCGAGTCAGAATTTTGAGGGGGGGGGGGGGGATGGCAGCGTCAACATTATCACACGACAGGTTTTTACCAAATGCGCATCAGGGTGTTATCTAATGTATACATACAACTTTTGCAATAAACCAGTCTGAAATCATCTATGCAGTGATGGCATGTAGTTGCACAATTCAAAAACAAAAAAAATCTGGCGTGACACACTGTGCAGTTGAACTGTTTATATTACTATTTTTGTTAAGGTTAGGGTAAATCCCTGTGATTGGGTAGCGTAGGGAACATTTCGGTTGATCACGTCACATATGAGGCTAAACAAAAAACCATGTTTGTTTCCAGTAGTGCGCGCGCATTTCACCGAGACGCTGGATTTTTGCGCATTTAATTTTTTAATAGAAAAAACCGGGGAAAAACATTTTTATGGCGCCATCTTTTGTCGAAATTGTGTCCAACATGTTTCAAGATGGCGATTGGCCACATACGGCAAACCTGAGAGGGAAAATCCGCGACGAATATCTCATTTTAGAGTAACAAAAATGCACAAATTTGACTAAATAAAACCATTTCAAGTGTATCTCCACTATGAATTTGAGCAAAAAAATGAAAATAAAAAAACGCATTTTGCATTTGACTTTTCAGGCTTCCAACTGGAAACAAACTTGGGTCGTTTTTTTGCCTGATAATTTTGAGTATGACAAGGTTTCTTATTATTTCCATTCTCTTCTACCTATAGCCATCCTCCCATCTTCACTCCCTAGCGACTCAACAACAGCCATCTTGTTAAGAAGTAACACAACTTCTGAGTTGTTCCTCTTCCAACAACTGCCGTGCATCGCGACAACGAGTGACGTCGAGACGTTTGTGGATCCAATCACATCGCAGCAGTGCGTTGCCATTAGCAATGAGCTTGACGTTAGGAATACGTTATATGATAGCCTACTGTACGTGTACATTTACTGTATGGATAACGTCACAAGTGGATTCTACTTTAAGCAGGCTATACCTACGTTTGGAGTGAAGAAGGTACAGTATAGATGAGGTGACTGTTGTTTACATCAGTAGTGTTTACAAATTGATTAGCGCCTGGTCTAAAGACATGCTAGAGGTACTAGTCCATGACTACTGCATACATTACTATATGAAAGCAAAACACACATCACTGAGTGCCAATTTTAAAAGCACATGCCCTTATGGTGCGCACGCAAACCGCCGGGCAACCAGATTTAGTACCTGGTCTCTCATTGTGCTTAGGGATGCATACCATGACTTCTGCACTATTACATCGTAAGCATGGTAAGTAATGATCAATCAAGTGTGAATTAAAGTACCGTTCCCTGTAGGTGCGCACGCAAACCGCCGGGCACTACGTCTCCGGTCACACCATCTATACAAGGCAGTGTTGTGACTGTTGTGATAGGGACTTTTTGAGGCGAACTTATTCACCGCCAATGAACACTTTAGAAAATGAACTTAGTCAGTTTATGTGAGTTCCCATCTTGATGGCTGACTAAAGGTGCATCTCATCCATTGAAAACTTGGTAAAATCACTAATCTTCAATATTTTTTAAAGAAAAGGTGATGATTGGAAGTTAACCCGTTATTCAAGACTTTTATGTGTTCTAAAATAGCTACCTAAAATGTTGACTCGAACGATTGGTATTATTAGAACATTTGTTTATTCCCGACAGTTTGAATCCCACAAGACCCTTTGTTGTTAGAGTTGATAAGATTTGTGATCACTCTGGTGTTGAGTGAGCTCAGCAAGCTTAGGCCAAAAATAAAAAATTGTAATGTTGTCCTTAACCGCCCGCTCGTCAGATTTAGGGTCACTCCCAATTTTTTTTGTTCCCCAGATTTTGTCCATTTTTTTCTTCAGATTTTTTCTTTTTTTCAGATTTTTTAAAAGCGTTTAAATGGCATTGAATATTAAATTAAGTATTTATAACATATATGTGTGACTCTTAGAGTGATTACAACTTCTTGTTGGCTGAACTTTGAGCTTCCGCTGGTATAAGAAAATAACAAATAAAAAAACCGCCCGCCCGACCCTCCTCTCTGTAAGCTGTGGAGGACAACATTACTTCTTTTTTTTTGCCTTACTTTAATAAACCCAGTTTATATCACTTTATTATTTTGTTAAAATAATGTATTCGTGGAATGATACCTGAATAATAAAATATATAAGCCATTTCAATCAAACTAAAAGTAAGATTTGTTGGGGTCGTCTAGGACAAAGAAACTGATACATAGACATTTCTCTTTTTCATGAAAGGTATCCCACTTCTTAGTCAATGACATCCTCCATCTGGCCATAGTCAACCACGTGGATACTGGGTCCAACACCTTCCTCGCGTCCTCCGCCATCTGGTGGCAGACATCGGTTGGGGACTTTGCTCAACTGGATACTGTTGTTACATCGGCTGGTATAGATGTTGTCATCATTGATGTGGAGGACGACACTTATGTGATATTTGCCAGTGAGTTTGAAGGAACCTATGGTCATGAGGATTATCAGGTGCCCTTTGAAATCTATCTGTAAGTATATGGTTAGGGCTGTACAAGGGGGGGGGGTGGGGTGGGGTCATCATTGGTGTGGAGGACGACACCTACGTGATATTTGCCAGTGAGTTTGAAGGAACGTACGGCCATGAGGATTATCAGGTGCCCTTTGAAATCTATCAGTAAGTATATTGTTAGGGCTGTACCAGGGGGTGGGGTAGGGGAGGGGTCATCATTGATGTGGAGGATTACACCTACGTGATATTTGCCAGTGAGTTTGAAGGAACGTACAGTCATGAGGATTATCAGGTGCCCTTTGAAATCTATCAGTAAGTATATGGTTAGGGCTGTACAAGGGGGGGGGGAGGGGTGGGGGTGGGGTCATCATTGATGTGGAGGACGACACCTATGTGATATTTGCCAGTGAGTTTGAAGGAACCTACGGTCATGAGGATTATCAGGTGCCCTTTGAAATCTATCAGTAAGTATATTGTTAGGGCTGTACCAGGGGGTGGGGTAGGGGGGTCATCATTGATGTGGAGGACAACACCTACGTGATATTTGCCAGTGAGTTTGAAGGAACCTATGGTCATGAGGATTATCAGGTGCCCTTTGAAATCTATCTGTAAGTATATGGTTAGGGCTGTACAAGTGGGTGGGGTGGGGTGGGGTCATCATTGATGTGGAGGATGACACCTACGTGATATTTGCCAGCGAGTTTGAAGGAACCTATGGTCATGAGGATTATCAGGTGCCCTTTGAAATCTATCAGTAAGTAAGTGTGGAGGATGACACCTACGTGATATTTGCCAGCGAGTTTGAAGGAACGTACGGCCATGAGGATTATAATGTGCCCTTTAAAATCTATCAGTAAGTATATGGTTAGGGCTGTACAAGGGGGTGGGGTGGGGGACGGGTCATCATTGGTGTGGAGGACAACACCTACGTGATATTTGCCAGTGAGTTTGAAGGAACGTACGGCCATGAGGATTATCAGGTGCCCTTTGAAATCTATCAGTAAGTATATGGTCAGGGCTGTACAAGGGGGTGGGGTGGGGGACGGGTCATCATTGGTGTGGAGGACAACACCTACGTGATATTTGCCAGTGAGTATATGGTCAGGGCTGTACCAGGGCGTGAGGTGGGGAGGGGTTATCATTGGTGTGGAGGATGACACCTACGTGATATTTGCCAGCGAGTTTGAAGACCGTACAGCCATGAGGATTATAATGTGCCATCTATCAGTAAGTATATGGTCAGGGCTGTACCAGGGCGTGGGGTAGGGAGGGGTTATCATTGGTGTGGAGGATGACACCTACGTGATATTTGCCAGCGAGTTTGAAGGAACGTACGGCCATGAGGATTATAATGTGCCCTTTGAAATCTATCAGTAAGTATATGGTTAGGGCTGTACCAGGGGGAGGGGTCATCATTGGTGTGGAGCAGGGGTTCTCAACCTGGGGGTCGTGACCCCCATGGGGGTCGTTTGGGGTTTTCCAGGGGGTCATGAAGGGTTCATAAATATAGGTTTTGGTGGAACCGTAATACATTTCGCTTTAAAAAAAGCTTAGAAACACCCAAAAGAAACGTTCAAATATGCAAAAAAAACCTGCTCGCTGCGCTCGCATCCAAACTAAGCAGTTTCATTCATGATATCCGGCTGGTATTTTTATTCAATTTTTGTTTTTGGGGTCACGGTACTGACCAGGAATGTCAAAAAGGGTCGTGGGGCAAAAAGGTTGAGAACCCCTGGTGTGGAGGATGACACCTGCGTGATATTTGTATTTCCCAGTGAGTTTGAAGAATGTACGGCCATGAGAATAATAATGTGCCATCTATCAGTAAAGTATATGGTCAGGGCTGTACCCCCATCCAGGGCGGGGGGGGGGGGGGGGGGGTTAAAACTTTCATCAAGAGATTGAATTCCAGGGATCGTACCATTAATGTTGATCTTTAAATCTTGAAAGTTTTAAAGAAAATCAGGTAAAGACAGAAATTATTCAGGCAAAGTCAGTTAAAGCCTATTTTATCATTTTTGCTTAATTGAAATCAAGATATGAGATGCGATCAAGCAAAATACGAGTTTGGAAACATCACAGATTGTCTTTAAATGGTGCTCTATTTATGGCTTATCTTTGTGGTTTTGTGACAAATTTGGTATTCAAATGTACATCTAGCCTGTTTGGTCAAACATAATTGGAAGTCATTCTATACGACATAAAATGTATGACTTACTTTTTTTGAGCTCTTTATTTGGAACCACCTCTTCAATTTGTTGGAAAAATATGATTTTTAAGGAAAAAGTTACTATTATGCTTTTTTTTAGAAAATGTTGCGTTAAATTCCTAAAATATGTTAAAATGGCGTTATATATTTTTTGCACGCGCCGGTGTTGAGGAAGCCACCAACTCCCCCCCCTTAATTTTTGTTTACCGAACCCACCCCCTCTAATTTTTAGTCCGCTATCAATTTGTTGCTGATTTGGCGGCACATTTCACAACATTTTTTTTGGAAAAAACAAACAAAAACAGACCGACCGATCCTACCTGAGTGGTGCATTTGCCCGTAGAACAGGTGTTTTTTTCTTCTCATGGCCTTACTGTGACAATCTACAAAAACCAATGCTTGACATTCACGCTATTATTGATACAGATACACAACAGGTACAACACCCTACTTGGATTGGAAGCAGAGTATAGCCGCCCAAGGCGTCATCTCCCTCGGACAATTCCTCATCAACGGTCAGAGTTTTCTGGTCGTCTTAGATAGGGTGGACACCATCACTGTGTACAAGTTTAACGGTATCAGGTTCTTTGAGAAGGTTCATGAGTTTATGGTGTATGGTAAGTAAGACAGCATTATTGTAAGGACCACCATTTGCGATGAGAGCCTCGAACTGGAATCAGCTTGAATAAAAGTGTTGCATCATTTCACATTGTCTCACTGCATGTCCAATGATACTGTGCAGAGAGAGTCGACCTATAGTTACATAATGTTATGGAATAGTCTCATTCAATGTGGTACCATGCAGTTCGAGGCTCTCCTTACAAATGCCTGACCATGCAAAGGGCGAATAAGGTGTTCAACAACTCCTCCATACCTTAAAGGGGCACAGAGATTGGTCAAAAAATGAAATTGAATATTTTCACCTTGTTTAGATATTACTTTCATGTTTAGAAAGATGATATACATTGAAACCCTCTCATGTAAGATTTGTTCAAAAACAAATCAGGAAAAATGAAAAATAAAGATATTTTCTCTGTGTTCTAAGCATTTCCTAAGGCTTTTCACTTTTTTGTATTTTGGTAAAAAGTCATCACCAATTAAATCAGGGAGGTCATGACTATTCATCATGTAACAAGCCATGGAAGATCTTCAAGGTTATTAAAAATTAAAAAAATAAAACAAATAAGTAAGAAGCCATCTGTGGCCTTTTAGATGAATTTGGATAGTTTCGATGTGATCATATCGAAACTCAAAACGCTATCAAATCCATGAATTTCTCATGAAATACTGCAAATTAAGCTCTATAATTTAAGGTGGTAGTTAGTATGTACATAAGCATTACGTATATGTGAAAAACCCAACTTCTGAAAAAATTGAGGGCTCCCTCCATGAAGGATCTCTTTAACTCTTACACTTGGGCAAGCTGATTTTTTATTCAAACTACTTTAAACATAGCAATGGGTGAAAAGTGGGACAATGAAACTCATTCTTGGTCGTGCCAAGGATTGAGCCCAGGACACCTGTGTGGCAGGCAAGGGATATGACCACAACACCAAATGGGTGGCTTGAAAAAATGATTTTTTTCCCCCCCCCCCCCCCTTCCCGTCACCATTTATACCCTTCCATGACTCAATTAGATTGTGCCGGCTTGGTATTTTGTAGTATTGGGTTAGAATGGGTCCCCACGTCCCCAAGTCCCCACGTCCCTCTTTTGGCCGCCATCTTTAAAAATGGGGGACCAAATCGAGGGACTTGGAAAAGAACACAGCAAAAAAGTAAATAGAAGCGTTGTGGGAAGTCACAACCCTTCAGGTCAACTTAATAACAATGCCAAAACGGCCCAATAACAATGCCAAAGCTCTCGATTGGTCAAATTTAAACTGTAGTGGTTTTCACGATTGTCACGCTGCATCGTGGGAGGTAAATCGGCACACCCAACCACGTCACGCGATGCATAAACCTGCATGTACCACAATCGCAGTGTGGCATGATAGTGTGTGAATAAGCTCATGTTTATTCACGAGTTTACCAGCGCACACGTTTGGAACTGTATTTTTTTTCAGTAATCTTTTTTGAGTACTGGGGTCATGTCAGTAGCAAAGCATGGTGAAATATATTATATCCATGGTATGATGGAAACCAGCATGCCAATCGAAATTCACCACGATGGTTTCAATCATCTTTTGCTAATTCGACACTATTTCGTGCTCAAAATAACAACTATGTCGTGTGTTCAATGAAGTGTGTAACATTGACAACTACAGTGTTAGAGAGATGCTCTATTGACTTTGAGCTCAGAAATAGTGATGTTTTCGGCACATTCAGATTTATACCTCCCCATTGCTTAGCACTAAAACAAGTGATCGCTAAAAATATGGTATCATTAGAAAGATGAACACATCAGCTTTCCATTGATGTGCTACACAAGATATCACGAAATATATGCGACTGAAAAAAACATCCACACTTTATTGGGGGGGGGGGGGATGTTCTTATCAGGGATCAAAATACAAAAGGGGCGAACTCTGATTAGCCCCCAGTTTTCACAAAATAGCCCCCTGAGAAAATGTTTGCATGGTAAAATGTACTACATGGGCTACTTTTGGCAGAATTTGCTCAAATAGCCCTCATAGCCAAAAAAGTATTTTGTCTCCTGTTTATTATAGATACAAATACTGTTTATATTCTCTCCAGATGCAGTGAATCTGGAGGTGATAACAATGCCGTACGAGTACGTGGACCGCATTCTTATAGCAGTAATGGTGTATAGGGAGGAGGCAACGTTGTTTGCAAGCCAACAGCAAAAGGCAGTAGTAGTATCCTCACTGATATTAGAAGTCATAATAGAGGGTAAGATTTTATTCTATTCTCTTTTAAATGTAATTTATTGACAATATTGGATCAGTTCCAAATTGGCGAAGCCCACTTAGGCAAAAAAAAAAAAATGTTTGGTTGCCCTCGAGAGAGAAAAAAATTGTGGGTCGGTCGGTCGATAGGTTTTTTTTTTCTTCACCCAATTTGACATTCTGCCACGGCCCATTTGGCGAGAGTGACACATGTGCAGACAATCTGTCGTTGCTGTTTTGCTTGTCGAAAAGGGATAGAAACGTGCCAGCAGTGTCTATGGACGAATCGACGCTCCAAACTATCCTATTGTCCAGCTTACAAACGATTGAAACCGCTAGATATCCATGTTGTTGGAACAGCGAATCGGAAGGCTTTAAAGACAGCACGTCACCCAATGTAGCTAGATTTAATTTAGATTGCGTGGAACGTTTTAGGACATACTTTGGAAGATAGATACATTTTTGTTCATTCTTTCGGTTTTGTTTTTTGTTTATACACGTTGCAAAAAAGACATATTGTTTCACTGTTCTATGATTCTATCTTAACAATTTATTTTTCAAAGAAACCTTTCTAGAAACGCACATGGCCGACTAGAAACAGCGCGTATGAAATGAATGGGGCAATTTAAAGGTCATGTTTAGTTTTTTGGCGGAAGCAGTGTGTATAAAATGAAGTAGGCGTACAGCCCGGTGATATGAATATTTTGATGAGTTTTGTGCGCAGTATTTTGGTTTATCCTTCATGTAATTCTGCACGGAATTAGCCTAGCACAAAATCTGTGTTAAACTGTGTGAAAGGATTAAAGGATTAGACAGCTTTATTCAGTAATAGAGGCTTAACACCAGTCTAACTCATAAATGAATTACACCAAGGATACACCAATATTTGTTACTTACATTTGATAAATTGAACTTCAAAACATTTCATAGAATTTATTTCTACATCTTTGGGACAAAATATGTCCAAGATTTATGAAATTTTCGGATTTAAAAATTATTTTAAAAAAAATATAAAAAAATCCCGACCCGGTTTTTGCGAGTTTTTTCGGTCGGTCGCGGAGGGCAACCAAACATCTTTTTTTTTTTGCCTTATAGCAGCGAATGAATATAGAAGGATGCAAGCGCGCATGAAGGCAACAAGCACACTGTGCATCATATGCGTGATGCGTACGCGAGGCCAAAATCGTGTATGAATGTGGCAATAATCCTGCGCGCCCGCTTGAATTACTTTTGCTTGCGAAAAGATACAAAACAAATATTTCTCTCAGAATTTGGAACTGATTAAACTATAGTTTGACTATTTGACTATGTTCAAATTTGGTGGACCTCCTTACAGCAGTAAATTAATACAGAAGAGCGTGAGTGGGCTTTACGCTTCATTACACAACAGGGTATACTTTGAGTCATGTTCGTGGTGCATGCATAATTCATATGCCAAAGTTGAGCATGTACCCTTGGATTACTTATGCGCATGGAGACATAAAAACGCATACTTCTTGCCAATTTGGAACTGACTAAACTATAAATTAGTCAGATTTCTGTGAGCATAGCTTCATTTTATTTTTCAAATTTTAAATATATTCACTACAAATTTGTTTGTGATTCATAATCTCTATACCCACAAGCAAACTTGTCTAAACCAGTTATGTCAAAGAACACATTCACACTCACAATCAAAAAGTAAAACATATTTTACCTTTTACCTTTTACCTAGGCTTTTTCAGCCTCTGTAGGCTGAAGCCCTCTTTCAGCATCTTCCATCTGTGTCTATCTTGTGCTTCTCGTGTCCATGTCGTTCCTCTGTATTCGGTTAGCTCGTCTCTCCATCTTTGTTTCTGCCTGCCTCTTCTCCTTTTGCCTGTACGGGGTTGCCACTCGGTTGTTTTTATTGTCCACCGATTATCGTTTTGTCTCGCTATGTGTCCTGCCCATCTCCATTTCATTTCCTTGATTTTGTTAATGATGTCTTTTACTTTGGTTTTATTACGAATGGTAGTGTTCTTTTGTTTGTCTCGTATTGTTAAAACATATTAACTAAGGCCAAATAAAGAAGAAGGTCTGTCTCAGAAGCCCGCCCGCATTGGTATGTGAAATGAGCTACGGCGCATAGGTCTATGCGCTGAGGCCTAAAAAACTTTTCTTTCTTTCTTTTTTAATTTTTTTAAAAAGTTAGAAAAAAGTTCTCTGAAGCTTGAATTAGCACAACAAAAAAAAAATGCATACCTCATAGCTTATTTTCTAAAAAATGGAGAAAAAAAAAAAGAAAAAAAAAAAAATCGCACAGCACTTAGCTTATTTGCAAAATGTTTCTGAGACAGACTATCTTCTTTGTTTGGCCTAAGAGTTTGATCATTTAACTCTGTTCATGCAGTGACATCAGCATTTATTCTATAGATCGATACATCATTTTGGAATATTTTTGACATGGTGAATCTTGACCTAATTTATTTTGTGGACAGGTGAATATATGGCGAATCTTCACCTATATTTCAACTTCTCCCATATATTGCTATAGAACGAACACAGTTCACTGAGGTGAATCTTCACCCAATGTATTACACGAAAGAACCAATCTTGACCTATTAGGAAGGTGAATATAGGTGAAGGCTTAAGGAGGGTGGGTTCAAGATTCCAATTAACACCTGCATAAATCATAAAAGAAACGGTGGTTATGACTTAACCAATTGTTTCCTCTTTTCTACAGGTGATATGCTTAAGACCATTGGGTGCTCTGATGAAGAATAAAGAGGATAATTACGTGCAGGATAATATCAAAACAATGAGCCGTGTTGGACTTGACTACAAGACTTGGCAAACTATATGCAACAGATCAGTAATATAAACTTTTGACATTAGTCAAAGAAAATAATAATTTGGCCTGTACTAAGTCCATCTGACTCTGTGCAATAACTCTAGAGTTTATTCTCCTGATCGTGGCAGCATTTATATGGGAGTGATGGGTTTCGTAGGTACTTACGCGATATGATATTCTCGTATGAGCTGGTGTAATGATATTTGAATTATGTCCAATTGAAGGACAAGCATATGTTATAAAAAACTGTATAAACTAATAGATTAATATATTTCATAGATTTGAATAAATTAGTTTATTTATATTTAATTCATTTGTCTATCATAATTACATTGATATTTTAATGTGAAAATATATTTGAGATTGGAAGTCTTCAAGCTGAACATTTTCTTAAAATGCTAAACTCTTCACCGTCTCATACATGTGCACCAGTGCTCACAACACAACTAAAGATATGCCCTATCGTCTATTGATCAAGAAATCATTTTCCGATAGTTGGATCAATCTACGCTTTGGGCGACCAATACTGGCCAATTGCCGCTGTCCACGGACCAATCAGCAAGCAGAAAACTTGCCTCACTATTGACGTCACATTCATTTTCTCGAGCTCCCATTCATTTTCTCGAGTTCCCATTCATAAAAATAGAAGCATGTTGGTATAAATAGGCAGATAAAACTATTTGTTGCTGATGAAATGACTTTATGTACACCAAGGTAAGTTTTAATAGTAGGCCCTACCAAGTTTATAGAAAAAATTGATACCTGTAATGTGCTAGAAATAGAAATTGAAGGCGTTTTGGGAGGTATTTTTCATGGTTTTGGTCTGCTCTCCAAAATAACCCCACCCATAGCCGTGATAGTGTGACAGCATTTGGCGGTCGAGCATTGTAGAGTATATTGAGCTTAAAATTATCCATGCTTTACTCACTGGTACCTGATGCTGATCCTCCAAGCATATCTGGAGATATATATACGTCGACAGTTAGTCCAAAATATCGCATATTTCCCATCCCAAATAAGTATAATAAAAGTCTGTCTTTAAAACTTTTTTAATCCTTACCAGTTTGATTTAAAAAAAAGGTTTATTTTTAATAAAAATTGACTCAACCCCCTTCCCGTCACCATTTATACCCTTCCATGACTCAATTAGATTGTGCCGGCTTGGTATTTTGTAGTATTGGGTTAGAATGGGTCCCCACGTCCCCAAGTCCCCACGTCCCTCTTTTGGCCGCCATCTTTAAAAATGGGGGACCAAATCGAGGGACTTGGAAAAGAACACAGCAAAAAAGTAAATAGAAGCGTTGTGGGAAGTCACAACCCTTCAGGTCAACTTAATAACAATGCCAAAACGGCCCAATAACAATGCCAAAGCTCTCGATTGGTCAAATTTAAACTGTAGTGGTTTTCACGATTGTCACGCTGCATCGTGGGAGGTAAATCGGCACACCCAACCACGTCACGCGATGCATAAACCTGCATGTACCACAATCGCAGTGTGGCATGATAGTGTGTGAATAAGCTCATGTTTATTCACGAGTTTACCAGCGCACACGTTTGGAACTGTATTTTTTTTCAGTAATCTTTTTTGAGTACTGGGGTCATGTCAGTAGCAAAGCATGGTGAAATATATTATATCCATGGTATGATGGAAACCAGCATGCCAATCGAAATTCACCACGATGGTTTCAATCATCTTTTGCTAATTCGACACTATTTCGTGCTCAAAATAACAACTATGTCGTGTGTTCAATGAAGTGTGTAACATTGACAACTACAGTGTTAGAGAGATGCTCTATTGACTTTGAGCTCAGAAATAGTGATGTTTTCGGCACATTCAGATTTATACCTCCCCATTGCTTAGCACTAAAACAAGTGATCGCTAAAAATATGGTATCATTAGAAAGATGAACACATCAGCTTTCCATTGATGTGCTACACAAGATATCACGAAATATATGCGACTGAAAAAAACATCCACACTTTATTGGGGGGGGGGGGGATGTTCTTATCAGGGATCAAAATACAAAAGGGGCGAACTCTGATTAGCCCCCAGTTTTCACAAAATAGCCCCCTGAGAAAATGTTTGCATGGTAAAATGTACTACATGGGCTACTTTTGGCAGAATTTGCTCAAATAGCCCTCATAGCCAAAAAAGTATTTTGTCTCCTGTTTATTATAGATACAAATACTGTTTATATTCTCTCCAGATGCAGTGAATCTGGAGGTGATAACAATGCCGTACGAGTACGTGGACCGCATTCTTATAGCAGTAATGGTGTATAGGGAGGAGGCAACGTTGTTTGCAAGCCAACAGCAAAAGGCAGTAGTAGTATCCTCACTGATATTAGAAGTCATAATAGAGGGTAAGATTTTATTCTATTCTCTTTTAAATGTAATTTATTGACAATATTGGATCAGTTCCAAATTGGCGAAGCCCACTTAGGCAAAAAAAAAAAAATGTTTGGTTGCCCTCGAGAGAGAAAAAAATTGTGGGTCGGTCGGTCGATAGGTTTTTTTTTTCTTCACCCAATTTGACATTCTGCCACGGCCCATTTGGCGAGAGTGACACATGTGCAGACAATCTGTCGTTGCTGTTTTGCTTGTCGAAAAGGGATAGAAACGTGCCAGCAGTGTCTATGGACGAATCGACGCTCCAAACTATCCTATTGTCCAGCTTACAAACGATTGAAACCGCTAGATATCCATGTTGGAACAGCGAATCGGAAGGCTTTAAAGACAGCACGTCACCCAATGTAGCTAGATTTAATTTAGATTGCGTGGAACGTTTTAGGACATACTTTGGAAGATAGATACATTTTTGTTCATTCTTTCGGTTTTGTTTTTTGTTTATACACGTTGCAAAAAAGACATATTGTTTCACTGTTCTATGATTCTATCTTAACAATTTATTTTTCAAAGAAACCTTTCTAGAAACGCACATGGCCGACTAGAAACAGCGCGTATGAAATGAATGGGGCAATTTAAAGGTCATGTTTAGTTTTTTGGCGGAAGCAGTGTGTATAAAATGAAGTAGGCGTACAGCCCGGTGATATGAATATTTTGATGAGTTTTGTGCGCAGTATTTTGGTTTATCCTTCATGTAATTCTGCACGGAATTAGCCTAGCACAAAATCTGTGTTAAACTGTGTGAAAGGATTAAAGGATTAGACAGCTTTATTCAGTAATAGAGGCTTAACACCAGTCTAACTCATAAATGAATTACACCAAGGATACACCAATATTTGTTACTTACATTTGATAAATTGAACTTCAAAACATTTCATAGAATTTATTTCTACATCTTTGGGACAAAATATGTCCAAGATTTATGAAATTTTCGGATTTAAAAATTATTTTAAAAAAAATATAAAAAAATCCCGACCCGGTTTTTGCGAGTTTTTTCGGTCGGTCGCGGAGGGCAACCAAACATCTTTTTTTTTTTGCCTTATAGCAGCGAATGAATATAGAAGGATGCAAGCGCGCATGAAGGCAACAAGCACACTGTGCATCATATGCGTGATGCGTACGCGAGGCCAAAATCGTGTATGAATGTGGCAATAATCCTGCGCGCCCGCTTGAATTACTTTTGCTTGCGAAAAGATACAAAACAAATATTTCTCTCAGAATTTGGAACTGATTAAACTATAGTTTGACTATTTGACTATGTTCAAATTTGGTGGACCTCCTTACAGCAGTAAATTAATACAGAAGAGCGTGAGTGGGCTTTACGCTTCATTACACAACAGGGTATACTTTGAGTCATGTTCGTGGTGCATGCATAATTCATATGCCAAAGTTGAGCATGTACCCTTGGATTACTTATGCGCATGGAGACATAAAAACGCATACTTCTTGCCAATTTGGAACTGACTAAACTATAAATTAGTCAGATTTCTGTGAGCATAGCTTCATTTTATTTTTCAAATTTTAAATATATTCACTACAAATTTGTTTGTGATTCATAATCTCTATACCCACAAGCAAACTTGTCTAAACCAGTTATGTCAAAGAACACATTCACACTCACAATCAAAAAGTAAAACATATTTTACCTTTTACCTTTTACCTAGGCTTTTTCAGCCTCTGTAGGCTGAAGCCCTCTTTCAGCATCTTCCATCTGTGTCTATCTTGTGCTTCTCGTGTCCATGTCGTTCCTCTGTATTCGGTTAGCTCGTCTCTCCATCTTTGTTTCTGCCTGCCTCTTCTCCTTTTGCCTGTACGGGGTTGCCACTCGGTTGTTTTTATTGTCCACCGATTATCGTTTTGTCTCGCTATGTGTCCTGCCCATCTCCATTTCATTTCCTTGATTTTGTTAATGATGTCTTTTACTTTGGTTTTATTACGAATGGTAGTGTTCTTTTGTTTGTCTCGTATTGTTAAAACATATTAACTAAGGCCAAATAAAGAAGAAGGTCTGTCTCAGAAGCCCGCCCGCATTGGTATGTGAAATGAGCTACGGCGCATAGGTCTATGCGCTGAGGCCTAAAAAACTTTTCTTTCTTTCTTTTTTAATTTTTTTAAAAAGTTAGAAAAAAGTTCTCTGAAGCTTGAATTAGCACAAAAAAAAAAAAATGCATACCTCATAGCTTATTTTCTAAAAAATGGAGAAAAAAAAAAAGAAAAAAAAAAAAATCGCACAGCACTTAGCTTATTTGCAAAATGTTTCTGAGACAGACTATCTTCTTTGTTTGGCCTAAGAGTTTGATCATTTAACTCTGTTCATGCAGTGACATCAGCATTTATTCTATAGATCGATACATCATTTTGGAATATTTTTGACATGGTGAATCTTGACCTAATTTATTTTGTGGACAGGTGAATATATGGCGAATCTTCACCTATATTTCAACTTCTCCCATATATTGCTATAGAACGAACACAGTTCACTGAGGTGAATCTTCACCCAATGTATTACACGAAAGAACCAATCTTGACCTATTAGGAAGGTGAATATAGGTGAAGGCTTAAGGAGGGTGGGTTCAAGATTCCAATTAACACCTGCATAAATCATAAAAGAAACGGTGGTTATGACTTAACCAATTGTTTCCTCTTTTCTACAGGTGATATGCTTAAGACCATTGGGTGCTCTGATGAAGAATAAAGAGGATAATTACGTGCAGGATAATATCAAAACAATGAGCCGTGTTGGACTTGACTACAAGACTTGGCAAACTATATGCAACAGATCAGTAATATAAACTTTTGACATTAGTCAAAGAAAATAATAATTTGGCCTGTACTAAGTCCATCTGACTCTGTGCAATAACTCTAGAGTTTATTCTCCTGATCGTGGCAGCATTTATATGGGAGTGATGGGTTTCGTAGGTACTTACGCGATATGATATTCTCGTATGAGCTGGTGTAATGATATTTGAATTATGTCCAATTGAAGGACAAGCATATGTTATAAAAAACTGTATAAACTAATAGATTAATATATTTCATAGATTTGAATAAATTAGTTTATTTATATTTAATTCATTTGTCTATCATAATTACATTGATATTTTAATGTGAAAATATATTTGAGATTGGAAGTCTTCAAGCTGAACATTTTCTTAAAATGCTAAACTCTTCACCGTCTCATACATGTGCACCAGTGCTCACAACACAACTAAAGATATGCCCTATCGTCTATTGATCAAGAAATCATTTTCCGATAGTTGGATCAATCTACGCTTTGGGCGACCAATACTGGCCAATTGCCGCTGTCCACGGACCAATCAGCAAGCAGAAAACTTGCCTCACTATTGACGTCACATTCATTTTCTCGAGCTCCCATTCATTTTCTCGAGTTCCCATTCATAAAAATAGAAGCATGTTGGTATAAATAGGCAGATAAAACTATTTGTTGCTGATGAAATGACTTTATGTACACCAAGGTAAGTTTTAATAGTAGGCCCTACCAAGTTTATAGAAAAAATTGATACCTGTAATGTGCTAGAAATAGAAATTGAAGGCGTTTTGGGAGGTATTTTTCATGGTTTTGGTCTGCTCTCCAAAATAACCCCACCCATAGCCGTGATAGTGTGACAGCATTTGGCGGTCGAGCATTGTAGAGTATATTGAGCTTAAAATTATCCATGCTTTACTCACTGGTACCTGATGCTGATCCTCCAAGCATATCTGGAGATATATATACGTCGACAGTTAGTCCAAAATATCGCATATTTCCCATCCCAAATAAGTATAATAAAAGTCTGTCTTTAAAACTTTTTTAATCCTTACCAGTTTGATTTAAAAAAAAGGTTTATTTTTAATAAAAATTGACTCAAAATATAACAGATGTTTACCAGTGCCAGTACAGTTCAGCACAATGAACAGTGGACAATCTGTGTAAAAAGCAGGGGTTTTGTCTCCATACTAACCAAACAGCTGTTTTTGTCGGGGGGGGGGGGGGGGGGGGGGCTGCAAATGAATACAGAAGGGTGTAGGTGAACATTAGAACAACAAACACACTTTGCATCGTAAGCGTGATGCTGCTTGCGGCTAAAAGGTGTGTGTGTGTGGACATAATCGCGTGTGTATGCTTGAATATTTCTCGCCAATTTGGAACTGATTAAACTATATAGTTAGTTATGTAATCAAGATTTTCAAGTGTTGGACTTCAGGTGGTATATGGTTGATATTTACACACTTCTACATGACCAATATGGTTGGAACTTGATCATAAGACAACTAACATTGAAAAATACACATTTTTTCGCATGGATACCATGGTAACCATTTTTATGGTGTTGATTACATTAAAATCAGTGGCAATAATACCTTTAGTTAAGGGCTTAAATTAAAGCTCTTGATGAGATCTGTGATTTAAAGGGACACCGTTCTATTCATTAAGCCATGCATTATATGGTCGGAAAATAATTATCTAATGTTTATTGACCATTTTAATTGAACACACAATTATAATATCCAATAAAACGAATTAAATCTGCACATCCCCAACCTGTGATTATTTGAAATTCGCGCTTGTTGTCTGTGTCTATGATGTCATCGTCACTAAAACCACCTCATCAGCAACAGGTCGCTGGACAGGTATCACGCAGGAATTCAATGCATAAATCGATAATATCAATATATGAAACAGATGCTGACATCTCGTATGTCATTCATTATAGCTTTGATCAATATGGTGACGTCCATGCATGTGATTGTTTTTCTTCCTAGAGCCGATTTTGTCTTCACACAGTACTTTTAAAAACTTGAACCTTCAGAAGAGGTCTGTATAATAATGTGATCGCAAACTAAAGTTCAATGGCACGGATTTCCTTTAAACCTCTACAATGTTACATGGTTGTGGTAGTACAGTAAAAAAAATGAACAATTTATATTAACTTTTATGCTAATTAATATTCATGAAACTAATAAG